>RJWM01006751.1:0-82011 GCA_004363535.1 Dasyprocta punctata
CTGCTGAGTTTGAGATTATAGGTCTGTATCACCAGACTTGACATTTGATTTATGAATTTTAATAACTGGAATTTAGCCATGAGTTTGCTCAGTAGCAGGAATTGTTTTTACACATTAATAAGGTGTGTCTGGGTGCCACTGTGACTGGGGGTGAATGACAGAAAGCCCAGACTACACGCTCCTGTCCAGTAGTGGTTAGTTCACTGTGTGTGTTGGCTGCATCTGGAGGAGTGGATGTTGATACAGTTGTTTGTGTCACTGTTTATATCGATGTTCCTGTGTTTACTTTTTCTGCTTATTTGCTGCTTTAAAAGTCAACCAAAATAGGAATCCATTTCAAGCTGTGTCCAAATGATCATCCTCACCCAGAATATATCTAATCACAAACCTTAGTGCTGTGTTTTTAAGCAATCCAACCTCACAAAGGTAGCCGGAGGCTTTGAATCTCAACATCACAGTAAGGATGTGTGTGTTACTTCACTATATACACAGTTAAATTATGACCTGCTGGATTTTTCCTGCTTCAGAAGCAGAAAATCATACTTTTGAAGTCAATAGAGAGAAGGGAATCTGTTCGTGTAACCTCAGTTCATCACATACCTTTCTTCTCATGTAGATAACCCAATGACTTCCTTTCTCTTCAGGGAACCATGATTCTCTTTATTTAGTTTCTGTCAGGGGGAAGTTTTCCTTAACACTCCAGCTCTGCATAAAATATCTTCCTTCCCCACACTCAAGTAATGTGAGTGACATAGATGGTGGTCTGATGGTTGACTGAGAAGTTAACTTATTTAAAATTTATGTGAAGTGTACTTAGCATAATGTGAATGAAATGTTGGGCTTCTCTTTTAGGTATGGCATCTCTGAAGCCCTGGCTAGGATTCTATTCCAAGAATGCTTAGAATCAGTTAGTACAATGCAATATTTAAAATACCCTAAAGTCCTACAGCTAATATACGAATGAAGCTTGAACACGGTTTCCCCAGTTTCAACACCAACCCCCAGGTAATTTTCCCAAATTGTCAATAATGAGATAAAATTTTTTTGATCATCTTGCTAGAGGAAAGATTAAATTACCATTTCTTTCTCTACAGAAAATACTAGAAAACTTCTGCAATATGAAGAGGTAACTTAGAAAGTATTCTGTGAAAGATGAACACAGGCAGGGCCTGGTATTGATTCATGAGAGTATTATGTTATTATTTAGTTTGTGATACTTGCCAGCATTAACATTTTAAAACTTGTTGTGGTTTCTCTCACTATAAATGGGCATATACATGATTTGTATTTTTTTTTTCCTTAAGATAAGGTCTTGAAGAAGTTTCTCTAAGTGTGGACCTAACCCAACCTTCTGCCCTTTCCATTCTAGATTAGAAAGGGTGATGACCAGTGTATCTACCCTGAAAACCTGAACCTTCCCACGTTTGGCTGGTCAAAGTATTAGATCCATGGTTCTCAAGTTTCAGCCTGCATCAGATTGCTTGCCAACCTCCCTTTGGGGTTCTGGCTCTGTACGGTTGGGTGGGACTTAGTTTGCATATCTAATAAGATTCCAGTTGATGCTGAAGTTGTTACTCCCAAGACCATGTGTGAACTGCAAATCTCTAGACCAGTGGGCTCTCAGCTTTGGTTAATAGTTGAAACACTCAGGGGCTTCAAAAACTAGGAATGCCTAGGCCTAGTCCTTAGGCTTATGATTTAATTGGCTGCAACATGGAATTTTGCAAGTCCTCTAAGTGATTCTAACATGCATTCAAGGATGAGAGCCAGTAGTTCATACCAGTGATGGCAAACTTTTTAGAGCATTTAGTACTAATAAAAGACCACTGCAATATGCATGCCATAGGTTTGCCACCACTGATCTAGACCATGAGATATGAGTCAGTCCAATTAGGAAGCTCATCTAAGTTGTGTCCTTCAATATAGTGTGGTCAGTGATAAGGGTGACATTTTAGACTTTGTTTATTGTGACAAGTATGTATCTTATTGTTCCAATAATGATAACATGAAATCTATTCTTAAGAAAATTTGGAATATGAAACAATTTTACACATTATTATACTACCTATGGCTTTTTATAGTTTCAAAATACAATGTCAATGTGTATTTGGACAATTAATAACATATTTTGAAGTGATGTTTTTAGGTCACGACATGATTAAATGGAAGACATTATACAGGATCTCAACAATTCACACAAACTATCTCTGACCAGAGGCTGAAATTTATACTTTATGGATTTATGTGTGTGTCATATGCATAATGTATTCTGGAAATCTGAGTTTGATGTTTTTTAATTATATTGTTTCTGAATTATATCTTCTTAATTAACTTCATGCTATTTCTTCATTTAATCTGCCTTAGTAGCTCTAAGAAAATATATTATACTTTTTAAATGCTCAATTTCGTATTCATTTTTCTTATCAGAAACAAAATCTCTTATAATGATTTCTCAGTAATGGAGTTGTTTGTGTCATTTACTGAACACCAAAAAGATTTTGGTTTTTCTAGAGTTCTCTTTAGCAGGACCCTAAAACTAATGGCCATGTATCCTATAATGGCCAATGACTTGAGAATGAAAGTGATTTCTCTTTTAAATATCTGGGTTCCTTGTGGAGACAGGAAGCCTTCAACTATTTATTACATCTCTACACTTATTATTATTTAATTTGGAAAAACATGTCACATAGGGCCAAAGAGATCATGTTATGTTGTTGATTCCACTTAAATGAATATCTGATGAAGTGATAAACCCATTTTAAAATGAATCTGCTACTCCCATCAATTCCTTATGACTCTGTTGCAAGCCTGAAAATGAATCAAATAATGAAACTTAATCATCTGACCCTGCTAAATGCTGTAAGCAAATGTCCCAGGACATATCTAGGCCTAACTTTTTATTTAATTCTTGATTTGGATAAACTCTGAAACCCTCTGCAGAGGAATGCCTTGCTCATCTTCCACATAATGCATTTGAAAACCTGAGTATACAAGATACCTCAGCAAATGATGTAGGATTTTAGGAAAATTATAGTGCAGCAGAAGATGAATGCTGCCCCTAGGCAGTATGCTTCACTTTGTTAGTAGTCCAGGTAATAGTTCTAGTTCCAGTTCCTATTACTTTTGTTCCTTAGCAATGGCTGGTCACTGTGATGCATAGCTGATCACTGTGATGCATATTGTAAGAACCAATCCCAATTGACAAGTTATTCTGTCTCTGTACTTCCTGCTTGCTTATCCCATATAAGCCCTTGATCACCAGAGATCAGGGTCTGATATTTTGGGAACGAACCCAATCAGTGCTCATTGACATAAAATAAATTTTCTTCCAAATTCTGGGTGTTGTTTTGGAGATTTCTGCTTGCTGTAGAATCAGGTGCATTGACTCAGGAAGACCCATTATGCTGACCTCTTTGGTGCATGTTTTTTTTTTTTTTGTTTTGTTTTTTTGTTTTTTTGGTTTTTTTTTTGTTTTTTGTTTTGGCACTGGGGATCAAACTCATGATCTTGAGCTTACCAAGCAAGTGCTTGAACCACTGAGCTAAATGCCCAGAGTGCTGACCTCTTTGGTCACTGGCCATGGCCCTCATGGATGAAGGAAGGACCTCTCCAGGTCCTGGTGAAAAGGCACACCATTGAGATTTCTTGAGTCCCTCAGAAGTCTGGTTCACATCAGATCTCAAAGGGAAGAGAAAGCAATCAGCCTGTGTGTCTGCCTGCCTGCCTGCCTGATTCTGGTAAGACCCCTGGGGGCACCCCAGTTAGTCTCTGTGTCAGTCCTGCTCAGCTTGAGCAGAAGGGGAGTCATATCAACTCTCATTAGTCAGGACCACCCTCGAGGGAAAGGGATTTAAATGTTCAACCTCTGAGTGGCTATGAATGAATATGTGAGTGAGTGGAATGGACGGCACACGCAATAGGCCGCCCCATCTGTGCACCAAGACTGGGAAGTCCCATTCTTGCTGAGAATTCTGCAGCAGCACCCTCATCAGCCACCAGAGTTGCTGCCAAACATATAGCTTCACTCCCCATTCCTGATTCATCTACTTCCAGCCAATTGAATTGGTTCCAACTAATCACTGTCTGCATTCAGCCATAGAAGCCCTCCCCGCAAATCTTCTTCTTCATGGCTATGCCTATCCTGGTCAGATGGTGTCATCTAGAACCAAGATGGCTGTCAGCAATTCCTTCTGAATTCCACATTTTGATTGAGAAAAATTGGACTATCAGCCATGATGAATGAGTTTTCATGGCCTTTCCAAGGTCATCCTGCTTAGAGGCATAAAATTGGTCAAGTGTTTCTCAAAGACATCATAGAGAGGGGACAAAAAAAAAAAAAAAAAAAACACCCAAAAAACCCATCAACCACTGCTATCCAGAAACCTGATAAAAGAAAAGCATCTGATGTCCATAGAAAATCCAGTCTGATAGATGACTACACCCTCTGACTATAAGTTTTAAGGACTATGGATGCAAAAATAAATGCCTCCACCCATCTGCAAGATACCAAAAACCTGACTATCCAAGCCCACATTAACCTGAACCTCTCCTCACCCTGTCAGGTCTGAATGGATAGAACAGACCATGGCCTATCAAACTGGGTCCCCAAGAGTCCACAGTCATTACAAAATTCAGGGGGCAGATCTATGAATTTCCTGATAGACAATGGAACAGAACTCTCTGCCTTCAGAAGTTCCCTCTGTCAAAATTTTGCCATCATGTGGGCAACTGGAATTCTTGCCTCTGACCCCTTCTGCCAGGCACAGACTTGCAGCCTTGGAGCACAACTCACCAAACAAGAATTCCTGTATTAGCCAGACCCATACCACTTCTGGGAAAAGACCTCTTCTTCAAGTTAGAAATGACCATCTCTTTCAGATCAAGCCAGTTGACCTCCCTCTCATTTAACCCTGCACTTTCAACTTTGACTGTTCCCCTAGAAAAAGATGATGCCTGCATGAACCTGAGACAGCTAACCACAATCCTGAAAGTTCTAGAAACTCTTCTCCCAGAGGTATAAACTAAAGACTCACCTCTGGACCTGGCCAACAACCATGCTGCCTCACTGCAACACCCATTGCTGTCAGATGTCATAGGAAGCACAAACAGGCATCCAGTCACAAATCAGCCTGATAAACTGTTAGTCACCTTGGGAGAGATCTCTGTGCCATCCACGATACAGCCATCACCATACATTCTGTGGTTTCCAATGCACGCAATGTTTGTAGGCTGTTACTCAATTGTCACAAGGATTTGGAAACTCCCCTACTATTTTGGGGGAGGCTGTAGCAACAGATTTGGCTCAATGACAGCCTGTTTCTTTGTCCCCTGAAAAAGAAAAAATGAGACTTAAAAACTGAAAAATGTCTATAAATTGTCAAACTACTGAAATACACCTCTCCTGCCTGTAAATCCAGTTCAAGATCTCCAAGCTGCCCATGCTATCACAATTGCCCTCCACATACATTGCCTCAGTCTTCTGCCACCCACAGCCTGCTGGTACACCTATTTAAACCTAAAGAATACCTTCCTATGCAGTTGATTGTCTTCTGTTAGCCAGCCCCTCTTCACCTTTAGATGAAAAGACCCCAGTTCGGGACTCAAAAGTCAACTGACCTGGACTCAACCTCCCACAGGTTCAAAACCTTGTTTATCCTCTTTGGAGAAGCCCTCACAGCTGACCTTGATAGTTTCCCAGCACAAAATATCACTGTACTTGTGATTAATGACACCCAAACTGCCTGGCGGAAAGACACAAAAGCTCTGCTAAAATAGCTGGCAGAAACTGGTTACAAAAAGGAAACTTCACAAGTTTCATAAAGCTCCCATCTTCTATAGAATTTGGATCCTTCAATTCACAAAAACAAGGGGTTTATTCAGACTTTTAGTCCCTGGGCACACCCAGTGACCTACCTGTGCTAATAGGTGGATCTAGTTGCTAAGGGCTGCCTCCCCGCTGTGCCTTCACGCTCTTGTATGCACTGTACTTCTTATCAAGAAAGCTGACAAGCTCACCTTAGGCCAAGACCTAACCATACAGATGTCACGTGCTGTACTGGACCTAAAAATGAACCTCCTGACAGATGCTGAGCACACCCTGCTTAGGATGGAAGTAGCTCTATTATAACTGGAGTTCAGTAGGCTAGATATGCTGTGGTCACCTTGGACAAAGTTACTTTGACCTAAGCTCTTTTACTACTGCTTCCTGCTGCTATTTGGAAACCTGACACCAATGGTGCTAAACCTGTACTCCTAAGCCTACTCTGAGGGTCCACCTGACTGAAACTCCAGTCAGTAAAACTTTACTGAGTATTCCCAGAAGATCAGAGCCAGACCTGCCCCTGCTGATCGTTCTGTAAGCTCAAGTTGCAACACTGGCACCTGTACCCTTGCAGCCAGCTCGGGCTTCAATGTTTGTGTCACCGATTCCAACCTCCACCTGCAGATATCTTTTGGTGCTTATATGCACCTACTCATGCTGACCCAAGACATTTTCAACCTGAGCTGAAAAGGCAACAAAAGTTTGTAGGGTCCTGCTATAAAAAATCATCCCTACCTATGGCCTACTCTTGATCATCAGCAGTGATAATGGACCTGTATTTGTAGTAAAGAATACTAAATAAAAACTACATGCAGCATACAAGCTACAAGCTCTAAAAAGTGGAGAAAATAAAACATAACCCTACAGAAATAAGTTGTACCTAGCTCCACAAAAGTTTAGCTCAAAGGTCACCTGTACCTGCAGGCACTCCTCCACACATATGTAACACAGGTACATGTTAACTACCTCTACAAGTTTCAGAAATACAGCTTTAGATCTGCTGGAGAATTTACCTGGACCAGACAGTTCACTCTAAAGAGACAACACACTCACAGCCCTGCTCTGGTCACTCCAGATGCTGACCAGTCCATGCACGGCTAGAGCTTGAGACCACTCACTGTTCACAGGATTGCTCCAAACCTATTCCTCTTGATTTTTGTGCCTTTTCAGGATACTTACCCCAGTCCCTACTTCCTATCTCCCTACTACCTGTAGTTTTTTGCCTTAAATTCTATGGACAGTTGTCCCAATAAAATAAAATAACCAATCAAATACTTGATCAAGATTTGATGAATATCTGAGGCACACTGGTCACTCTCTTAGATCAAATTAACTCCTTTGCTACATTGTCATAGTAATGTTACAAATAGACGGGCCTAAATTATGTCTCTTCCTAAAAGCAATTCAGGAAAATGCTGTATGATAAGACAATCATGGAGACCTTGGCTAGGGCCCATCCTAGGACCACTGACAGCCCCAGTGTTACTGCCTCCAGTTGGGCCTTGTCTCAAAAGATCACATACAACGTGCCCAGCAAAAGTTTGCCAGGAAAACTAAAAGACAGAGGAAATGTAGAAGATGATCTTTCCAGCCAACATACTTCAGTTTGTTAGCTACCTAGGTAATAGTCTTGGTTACAGTTCCTGTTACTTTTGTTTCTTAGAAACGGCCAGTCATTGTGATGTATAGCTGGTCACATAAGATGCACTTAAGAAACAAAAAGAAACATTCCTCAATTGACAAGCCATTATACCTCTGTACTTCCTGCTTACTTAACCCATAGAAGTCCTGGGCCACCAGAGATCAGGGCCTGATATTTTGAGAATGATCCCAATCAGTGCCTGTCGATGGCAAAATAAATTTTCCTCCAAATCCTGGGAGTCATTTCAGTGTTTCTGCTTGCTGTTGCAATATAATTAACTTACATTAAGTACATTGTGACACTGTCATTTATTGGGATACAGTATTAAAACAGGATCAAAAATGCCTGCTTCCTGTGGCTGACTCTGCCACTGGACTTGTAACACAGGGTGCCAAGCTTTATTTGGGGGCACAGGATTTTCCTCTAAATGGCACGTGGCAGGACACCCTTGCTGACCTTATCTTCTCTTTACAGATCTTTGAACTCCAGGTAAACAGTCCTTGAGGTGAGGGAATGTATTTTGATTCCAAAGTCATTACCAGGTTTGGAAATTCCCACTTCCCTTCAGAAGCACAGCGTTTATCTGAGTGCTTCATTTTATCCTGGCGAGAGATTAACATGCCTCACAAGATCGCTGAAACTAATTGTTACAACAAATTAATGAATTACATGTGCAGAAGGAATTATTCCCTTGCATGGAGAGTGTTAGAAAAGACAGTGTATATCATTTTCCTTAATAATTTAATTACAATGGAGTGATTATTACAGCACCTTGTTCCTGTAGGGCTTCCAAAATTGAAAGATTAGGTTTACTTTTACCGGTGGCTGGGGATGAGCTAAGCAACATTTTATTGTCACTCTTCATTTGCTGTTTTTCGATACCTATGGAGCGGCTTTCAAATGACTACTGTGACTTGTCATAATTATGTGCAGCACTGACCCATCAATAGTGAAAAATGGGTTTTTAATTTATTTTTTCCAGCTATGATGCTGAATTTGTACTGAGCTGGCCATGCTTTCAAACCCAGCCCCCACTGTAAATAATAATGGTTATATCAGAGCTGACAGCCTAAGTTTTCAATAACGGGAATTCATCACTGTCACTTTCTGTATCCTGTGGGGTAAGAGCACCTCAGTTTTCCCGTGGAGATTCGGCCTTTGTTCATCTTGACCTGTGTAGTTGGTGTGGGGTTTGATCCTCTACTAGAGTGGGTGGATAGATGGGGCACAGTAGTTGGGAGCCCAGCTTAGGCTTAGCCACACTAAGGATGAGCACGTGGTCATGAAACCTGGAATTCACGCTGCATGTTTTAGAAAGGAGATTTGTATTTTTCATTTGATGATGCCAAACTATCCATGATTTGAGAGCCCCTGATAGATCCCTGGACAGAATCTGTGAGGAAAACAGACCTGAGAGACAGAGAGGCACAGCTGCCTGAATTTACACAGTTGGTTCCAGTTGTACCTGAAGTAGATTTTTGGACTTTAGAACTATGGAAGACAAAAATTCTTTTTGCAGGATTAAGTTGGGTTCCTTTACTGTTCACCAAAAGGGTTCTCTCACTAATGTCTTCATGGTTACTATTCCACCAAACTAAAAAGGAGAAGACTGCTAACAGAGTTCTACCAAATTGTGTTTGTAAATCAGAGATTAGTGATTGTGTTTCTAGCTTATTTCTCTGAAACAAAATATATATTAATTGCATGGCTTAAGAGCTTCTGAGGAAAGAGAGAACTGAGAGTTTCTCACTTTAAGGAGGAAAAAGGAAAAACCTGAACATTTGGATGGTTTCCTGAGAAACTAGGCATGTTATTCCTTCTTTCTGTGCCTGAATGTGAAGGCTCTCAACTCCATTTACAGCCAAGACTTGAGCAAACCAAACAGAAATCCAGAGAGAGATATAAGAAATGTTTCTCTTTTTCTTCTAAGGTGTATGAGTTGTTTATTCTGTACAATGTCCAATATTTTACAGAGGATGGAGCTAGGATCGTTAATATGTGAGGAAGAAATAGAATATATGGGAGCAATGATTATTCAGTTTTAACCTATTTGTAACTATTTTAATTGAAAAAATATGTAATTAGGGGGAAAAATGGTCCAATGAGAACAGTATTTTTGACCCCAGGCTGTGGCAACTGGATGTCTTTTATCAGAGTTTGTAGCCTCTGTTCCATGGTTGGTGTAGACTCTTCCATTGTGAAATATCTTTTGCCCAGTGTTAATCATTTGATTACAGAGGTCTAGAGCAACATGAGAGGGATCATTTGAACTGGATTAAAGATGGCCTCCTGTGCCTCTTTCTTGCTCTTCTGTTGTAAGATCTGGGAACCAGAATGCAAGCCGTGCCTTTTGAACAGCCAATGCCCTGTTTTTGATTGGCCTCTGTTGTTCTCTAGGTCAGCTAGCAATAGCTAAGGACTGGATAAATGTAGGGATGAGTGAAACTAATTAGATCAGATGGGAATCACATGTAGAACCTTGGCATTGTTAGCATCATCTGCTATCCACCTGAGCAAACTGGACGGAGACTGACAAATGAGAAGCTGGCAGACACAGACCTTATTTTGGGCACAGGCCTTAGTGACACCACTGTCATATTGCATCTGAAAAAGAGGGAACTGAAGCCCATAACCTCACTCTGCCATTCCTCAGACCTGTCATGCACTTGAGAATAATTAAATATACCAATGTTTAGAACCATTTTCAATTAGAGATGAGCTCAACCTTCTTAATGACATTTCTTTCATTATATAGATTAAGTATGGAAAGCACACTATAGGTTTTGTGGGTAGAATTGTGGCCCTTCAAAATTCTAAGTTGAAGTCCTATTCCCTACTACATCAGAATGTGACAGTGCTTGGAGATAGGGCCTTTGTAGTTAAAACAAAGTAATAGTCCTTAATGTGGCATGACTAATGTGTTTATCACAAAGGAATATTTGGACATAGTCACATGTAGAGAGAAGATAACATTAAGAGACATAAGATGGTGAGTTAGAAGCAAAAGGCATGGTCTGGACCAGATTCCTTCCTCACAGGCCTCAGAAGAAAGCATCTCACCTTGAGTTTGGACTGTCGGCCTCCAGATTGTGGGAGAGTAAATTTCTGTTGCTTAAGCCTCACAGGGAGGGAGATGTTTTAGAACAGAAAGTCAGTACTGTGCATATTGTAACCCAGGCTGTCTCATTTCATCTTCCTCTGGGAAGTAGTTGCTGCATCCTCCTTAGACTTAGGAGACGTGGCTGTGGATATGCAGCTGTCTAACAGAAAAGCTTAGACTGCAACCCATGGGTTTGATTCCAAGTTTAGTAGGATTTTCTCTCCCAGTAACAAATTTAGGAAACAAAGGGAAATATATTCTTTTCCTTAAGGAGGAAAGATAAATATTTTAAAAGAGTACAAACAAAAGATAAATGATATAAACATTCATGTACCTGCCATCTCAATTTAACAAATGTTAGCATATTATTATATTTCCTTCAGATCTTGTTTCTTAAAGCAGTAAAACTTTACAGATAATTTTTTATGCTTCTATTGTTCATTTTCTTTTCTCCTCCCCAAAGGCAAATGTTACTATTAATTTTGTTTACATCCAATCCATATTTTAATATTTTCACCAAGTATATATTAATACATAAATAATGTGCTATTTTGTGTGCTCTTATAAAACAACATAATGATATCACATTACGTATATCACTTCGTGACTTTCTTTCACATAGCATTGTTCTGAGGTTTATTTATGTGGACATACACAGATTGACCTGCCCTACTTTACCTGCTCAGTGGTATCCCATGATTTCAATTTCCTATTAAAAATAAGTCTGCACAAAGTTATGCTGAAATGGAAAGTATTGTTTGTCCTTTGTATATGTATGTAAAAGTTTTCTTTAAATTAATGTATCTATAAGCCAAGTTGATAGGTCGCGGAAAGGTACTTCACCATTTCCACCAAGATCATACTCCTACTTACAGAATATGCAAATTAGTTTTACCCATATACTTGGCAGTGTTGGACTTTTAAAATTTTGGCAATATGATACTATATATATATATATATATTTTTTTTTTTTTTTTTAACAGTAAGTCCAAACTTACAAGCATTTGAGTCGCAAACCTTCACAGGTGTTCTGTGCAAGACTCACTTTTCTGACTTTTGAACATTCTCCTGGAATGAAACACATTTGTAAATTGGAGACTGTATATTATAAACTAGAGATATTATATATTTTGCTATAACTTGCTTTTTCACTCAGTATATTCATGAGATTTATCTAAATTGATATGTATTGTTCTAGTTCAGTCATTTTCACTTCTATGTACTATCCCACCATATAAATATCTTATTTTGTTTATCCATCCTCCTTATAAATATTTAGGATGTTTCTAGTTGACTGGTTGTGGGTATTATATGATTATAGGTCTCCTGGAACATACCTGTGAGGGTTTTTCTATAGGGAGTAGAATTGTCACAGGATAAAAACACCTTCACTTTTACAGATCCTGCTAAATTGTTTTCTCTTTTAGGATCCCACCAGCAGGGTATGAGGATTCTCATATTTTACATTTTCATAAACTGCTGCAGTTTTTATGCTTTAAACTTTCTGTGAATCTTATAGGTATAAAATAATATTTTATTCTAAATTAAAGTCAATATGTGCTGGAAAGTTGGTATATAGGAAAGAAGTCCTAATTTGTAACATTTTCCCTTTTCCCATGGTGTAAATCTTCCCACCATGACCACAGTCAAGTCACCAATCTTCCTATCATGACCAACTTCAAGTCCCCTGTCTTTTCAACAGGACTAATTTTGAGTCACCAGCATGACCTCACTGAATGTGACAGTGGAGCATCGGGAAGAGATGGGTACAGTCAACTCTAGTGTGATGATTCAAGCTGGCTTCTTTTGGTGCATCATTGGTTAAATTTACATTTTCCTGGCTACTATCTAGATTGTATATGTTATATATATATGTACATGTTTCACCATTTTTGTTTCTGCCCAGACTTTTGGCTACTTTCTCCTGAGTTGTTTTAATTATTAATATGTAAAAATATATGTATTTTGTATATTATTGGTTATATGCAGTAACCAGAGTATCTCAGAGTTGTCTGTCTTTTAATAGTATATTTTGTTGCAGAAATGTTTTAAATCTCAATCTTGGTGCACTTATCATTCTAATTTCATGGTTGTGCTTTATCTATATTTAAAACTATTTTCTACCCCAAGATTATAAATATGCTTTTGCAAATTTACTTTTATTTATTTATCTTGTTTTATTTTATTTTGGTACTGGGAATTGGACTCAGGACCTTGCACTTGCCAGGCAGTTGCCGTGGCACTGAGATACTCCCCCAGCCCAAATTTACTTTTAATTTTTAGAAGTTTTTTTTTGAATTTTTTTTTTTTTAAAGGAGAATAAAACCTAAGAACACAAAACAGAATAAAGCCAATCAAAACAAAGCGGTGAATGTGGTACAGAACTTCAAAACAGGACAATAGGAAATCAACAACGGCTACCATGGTACATCTTGTGATCGTCACAATAGTTGCCCATTTCCTTAGACATAGTAAAATTGAATAAAACAAAGCATAATAAAACCAATTAAAACAGAGCATTGAATAAAACAAAACAATAAATCAGAACAAAACAAAACAGTGAGAATAATATTGGTTTTCAAAAACAAGATAGAAAGAAATCCCCCACATTTGCCATATTGCATACTGTCATCCTCCTGATAGATGCTCAGACTATGGCCCTTAGTCCTGCGAAGTCAATCAAATGATATAAACATTTAGTTGTTTTTGTACCTCAGTCGCTATCAACTCAGCCTGTCCTCTGAACCAGCCAATTGCTTATGGGGGGGATGATGGGGATGTTGGGGGAGTCTTGATCCTCAGCCCATGTGCTGGTCAGCACAAGGAAAGGCAGTCTGGCTTCTCTCTTCCTGGGCCCTGCCTGGTTTGCTTGGCTTAAGGGAAGATCAAACTAGCTTCTTGGTGCGCTCTGCCAGACCCAGCATGGCCTCTGCTGACTCACGGGAACAGTGGACTGGCTTCTCTTCTCCTGGGCCCCGCATGGTCTGTGTGGTTTGTGGGAAAGGCGATCTCTAAGTTTTAGAAAAGTTTACCTTTATTTTTAACACACTCAATTCTCTTGGAAATTATTCTTATGAATAGGCTAAATTAAGGATCCTATTTCAGTTATCCCAGTAACATTTGTTTAATATGCCATTTTTCTTATTGATCAGAAATCCTCATAAATTAAATACCTAAGTTCTTTAAAGGTTCTTCAGTTTGTTTCATTGCATAGTTGCATATTTGTATGTCAATATCACACTATTTCAAGCTCTAATGATAGAGACACCACCCTGTACTCCACCTGTTCTTCCTCTAAATCATTTGGTACTTCTTTTTTTTAAAATATGCAAAATTAAATTTCTGTTCATCATGAGTGCGAGGGTAATTAATCCTTTTCCAAACAGTAGAAGAAACAATAACAAAGCCAAGGCACTCTCTGATGTGAATCCATAGTTATTTATGTTTCAAATTCAGCTAATAAATTTGTTACAATCTTTTTTCAGCTTTGCATCTGGCTCATCTGAGATATTCCCACCAGCCTTGATACTGGCTAACAAGGGTTGGTGTAGGCTGCTAATAGGACACAAGAAATCATTCTGAAACTGTGATTTTTCTGGGCTCCAATCTGACAGGACATGGCTTTATACTCAGATAGTAACCACTTGGTCTTCGGTGGCCATGAAAGGACACTGTTCCTGCTTTAGCAAACCAGACAAATGCACACCACAACCCAAGCGTTGTTGAAGTTGAGGACAGAATTGAGATCAGAAGCAAGGTGGCAGAAAAGTAGCAAACTTATGATTCTGGGCCAGCCAGATTCATGGTACCTGCTACTTGTTTCGTAGCCCTGGTTTGGGAAGAAACAACATGGGACACAGACAAACCAATGCTAATGGCACAACATATCTCTATAAAACAATTGTGTTTCCAGGATGTGTTCATCAGTGATGAAAACGACTTTCATTGGAATATGACCAGCCTGTGTTTCCATGACTGGTAAAGCAGTCAAAGAATCTGCTTGACCAAAAGAATCATTCATTTCACCCCTCCTCTCCAACACCTTGGAGTGTAATCAGAATACATAACTAAAATAAACCTCATAATCAGAGTCAGTGGAAAAGCGAGATATTTGACAGTAAGCAATGACCTGTTCAAATGAGTCATCATAAATGATCACATTTTTCATTATCTCTCAAATATTCTCTCCTAGAACAGCCAGAGTAGGAGTCAAGTATCAAAGTGGGAGTAGCATCAGAAGCAGTAGCCAACACCACAAAGGTGTACCTTCCTGGCATCTGTGAGTCTCTTCACCAACTGGGCAATAGTGGGCTGCACTGACCAAACAACATTAATGCAGTAGAGCTTATTTCTGTCATTCAGATTCATCACTGAAACACTTCTGGTTATTGATTCTGTCTGTAGCAATCAATGTTTTGCCAGTCAGTCCGTCACGAATAAGGGGCTCATGCTAACCACAAACAGCAGGTGCCAAGCTACTCACAGCCTTACAGTCTATCAGTCTGCACTGGTTCCCATACAGAGATTTGAGGAATCATCCCAGGGTCTCTCAGGCCAAATCATCTACAGATCTTGGAACCAAGTGGACCCTTCCCATCAATGGCATTACCAAGAACATCCATGACACGATCCAATGGCACCACGCCGACTGGAATGTCCACGATGGCTCCTAGCCCCTTTACAATGTCTCCTTCTTTAACTAGTCTGTCATTCACAAGCAGAACAATACCAACATTATTTTGTTCCAAAATTCGAAACACGGCCTTTAAGCCTGAAGAGAACAGTAACATTTCTACTGCTTGAACATTCCTCAGCTCATGAACTCCAGCGGTACTTTCTCCAAGACTGCCCACTCTCTTCGAGGTGAAGAGAGGTAGCAGCTCCAAAACTGTGCTCTTCAAGAACGTAGGACATTTTAGCGGTGCCAGATTTGAGGGTGAGTTTAGAGACATAGAGGTTCCTTGTGGCAATGAGGGATGATCCTAAAACATTTTTAGAGACCAGCCCTGCCAGCCAAGTAAGGGCATGGCCACAAGTCTGACAATGAAGTTCAGACCTACTACATTTATTTTTGAGAAAAATGTATGCCCAAACCCAAACACTGATAGCTACAGTTTGTCTACCAGTCATTCTTTCAAGTCTAAATGCCGTTCCCTGGAAAGAGTGGTAGTTTATCTCAAAGTTGCAACACTGTAACAATAGCTTTTCCTTAAGACAACCTGAATGCTTCAATGTTCAGTAGAAAGTGCTTTGTGTATATTTTTCATTTTGTTACTTTGACTATTAAAGCACATGCATGCAAGGATTAAGATTTAATAAGATTAATGATACCGCTTCACAAAAGTCATTTGTAAGCGAAAGTGGCTCTGGGAGCCTTGGTGGGAGGTTGTGTGTGTCGGCCTCTGCAGAGCCTGTGAAAGCTGTTGAGCGTCTGGCACGGGCTAACTCTGTTCAAACCACTGCACGAAAGAGCAATAAACTTTAAGGAAGCTTCTAGCAACAGGAGGCCACATCCCTAGCATGGTCTTAACTCCCCCGTGGAGCCTGCCTGAGAGAGCACAACCCTGGCAGAAAATCTATCTACTCCTTATAGCCTGCACCCACCCAGTGATAGACCCTTTCTTCGAACATTTACAAAAAAGGCTCATAGTTGTAAATATGATGTTATCGCTACTCTCAAAGAGTTCCTCGAGGGCCTAAAAGCCATTCCCTGGCAATGGAGATATCAAGAAGCTAAAGGCAGCTGTCCGCAAGTTTCTGTGGGAGGATAGGACCCCAATGTGAGTATGCGGCAACTGGCCTGGTCACAATGGCGTGGACCTTCCAGCCCTCTGTACTTTTGCACTTCTCTGACTCTGAGCAGTGCGCATTCTTTCCCCTCACTCATTCTTCTTTGGAAATGCACAAACCACCTCTTCCCAAATTGGAGTAGAGCTCAACGCTTGCCCTGCTGGCACTAGTTACTGAATAAAATCTGTTTTCACTGATGGAGCGAATGTCTTGCTGAGTCTATCTTTGACCAGGAGCAGTGGCAAAGACAGCAACTCCTGGCACAGTTTAGTGCCTTTGCTTTAGTTTGAGCGTGTTCATTGACTCTTGTTTTTTTTAAATGTCAGTGCAAATGTCAACTCCCTGAAAATGGCAAATAGTAACCTCATGCTATAGAAATAATTTTGACCTAGTATATCTTTTCCAGTCTTCTTATTTGAACTTTTGGTATTTTAAAAAGATATTTCTCTCATAAAATAAAACTGAATTGGAAGCATCTTAGTTTTTTCATAAGTTTTTATTTTGTGAAAAAATAAAATAAAATTTCATAATAAAATAAGAGAACAATAATAGTTAATACACTGTATCATTGTTTTGCAGTTTGTTTCTTTTTTGTAAGACAGAATCTTTCAGTCTATGTCTGGAACTGTGAAAATATCTTATTTTGATAGTTTTTTTATTAGGTGATTTTATTCCATTTATAATTGCTGTTAATGCTGGTTTATTTGAATATAAATAAAATCTTTTACTTTCTATTACCATGATATTTTCTCTAACTCCCTACACCCCTTTCTTTGACATGGATTTCTATACTTTTCCCACCATTTTTTTCTTGGCTGGTTTGGAAGTTTAATATTTGATTCCTGTTTTTATTATATATTTTAAAGGAGTTTAATATCATCATTATTGCCATCTTTATTTTTACACCTTACTTTTGCGTTTGTGTTTTATGTCTCTAAGTTTTATTCTTGGCAAAAGCTATCATATCTGCCTTCAAACTATTCTTTCTTTGGCTCTATCAAGTGAATTATTTATAACATACTGAACTTTCAATTTTAATAGCAAATTGACTCTTCTTTCTTATCTACCTATTCTTAATTTATGCCTGATTGTTTTGGTTTCTTAATTTTTTTTCTTATGTTACAGATGCCATAAAATTCTTTGAGGATATAAAAACAGTTATGGTTTTATTTTCAACATTGCTTGATTGGTTCTTCCTTAGCTTGCTATTTTAATATGCTTACAGTTTCCATTTACAAACTCATCTTAGAGACAATTCCTTTCTGTGGCTTCTCTGCTCATTGTTTCCCGTCTATGGCTGTGCAGACTGAGTCTCCTGTGCTGAGCTGGTATTTATATCGACACCCCTTTGGTTGTGCCCACTGTGACACTGGAGAAAGTGCAGACCCAGTAATGGACCTTTGGTGTAGCCAATGTCTGGGACATTTTCACAGGCTGCTCATTAAAATATGTGTGTATGCACTTGTGTATGAGTTTTAGAGAAAGTAATGCATTAATTTAAGGCACTATCATGCCTGGAAGCCTTTTCAGATTATTTCTTTAGGGAGATCTGTTAGACAAGACTATGAGACCTAATAATAGTATGGCAGAAATAAAGGTACTGGATTACTTAGTAGAATGTTTAGAACAAAGACAAGTATGCATATTGAATCATTTGCTGTGTTTGCTATGGTGTTTTCTATGCAATTGGCACTCAGTATTCATGAAACTTTTGGCATTTACAGATTCCACGTTGATAGTTTGGAATTTTCCCAATTTCTGACCCTCTAGAAGACTCTGAAATGTTGCTGCTCCCAGCAGGTACAAATCAATGTAACAGTAGTTTTGTTTCCTTATCAAGTGATTTTTATTGCATATCAGCAAGTGCTCATAGTTGACTTTTTTGTATGTGTAATAAATAGAGGTGAAATAAAATATCGTTTGATGCCAATTTTAAAACTGGTAAATTTATGACTTTGATATGAAAAGGGGACTGGTCATTTTTAGTAGAATATGATTTTGGAAAAAATCAAGATCCTTTGCAAATGTTCTGTAATAGTGAATGTAAGGGAAGATAGAGGATACTGGAAGCATTTCGTATGAAGTCAAATGTCCACTGTAAATGAACTTGAAATAATTTGAATTGGACTTAGAGGTTATCCATGTGACATAATCTGAAACACAATAGGAAGATTCCACTGTGCCTAAATTCCTCCTCTACCGATTATCACAATGTCCACTGTTTCCATGGGAGAGATTCATTACTCTATGCTTGACAGATTGAGCATCCCTAATCCAAAGCTTTTTGATTGCTGACATAGGCAGAAAGCATATTCACTAAAAATATATAAAATTACCTTCAGGCTGTAAGTTGTCAATTAACAAATTTTGTGTTTAGACTTTGGTCCCTTCTTAAGACATGCCATTACATATGAAATATTTAAAAAGTTGAAAATAATCCAAAAGCTGAAACATTCCTGAAACATACATTTTGCATAAGGGCCACTCCACTTTCATGGACCTTTCCCTGATGATTTGTCCCCATCAGTTATTGCGGAGGGAGTGAGTACTTTGTCATCAGTACCTTAGGGTAAAGGTTGTCAGATTCACTCTTCTGACATTTATTGACCTGACCATCTCTTATGTATCAGTGATGTCTCAGTATTAAGGATGATTCTGGAATGAAAAATGTATGTTTGGCTTAAGAAACTCACAATCCTGGGGAAAATGGATGCAGAAGTATATTAAAACATAATGTGGTAAGTGTTAAATGTGCAAACAATGCTGTCCTCTCATAACTTGAGGAGGGAACAATAAATGATTCCATAAGAATGAGGGAACTCATCCAAGAAGAGGGCACATGTGAGTGTGGTGAAGAACTAGCAGGATTTACCTAGTATTTTCAGGACACCAAGGCATTCTGAGGATGTTAAATCCAGCTCTGGAATGTGGGAAGATGAAGAGAGAAACGGGGATCTGGGAAAGAGAGATTCTAAAGATTGTTTTATGAGAAAAATTGATTCTTCTATGACACAAGGCCCCAGTTTAAGTAAGACTCCAGTGACTTTTTTATCTTATGTGTGTGTGTGTATGTGTGCATGCGTGTGCATGTGTGTGTGTGTGGGGGGGTGTTTTACAGGATACCTGGGGTAGAGCAAAGATAATACTTGCTTCAAAATTGGAAGGTGCTCAGCTTCTAGATAAGTTTGACCAATTAATACTCATGTAATTCTTAATAACTACCTAATCTCTTGGAATTTCGGATTCTTCAGTAATATAATGCAGCAATAGCAGCTTCTCTGTCACTATGGTGAGTTCTTGAAATAAGAAACTTGAAAACATGCTGAAATTGTAAACAATTATACGAATGTAGGGTTAGGTATGAAGCATTATTTGATGAATTATTGGGTCAGATACAGCAGGGCTCACTGCGGGTGATGTGTCAGTTAATGGAAGCTAGGAAGGGCAGGAGCTAGTAGAATTGTACAGGATAATTTTGTCCTGAGAATATTTTCTAGGTTGTGCTTAGGTAGCTGCTACAATAAGCTCTCGTATACTGCACATGTGGTCGTGCCAACCCTAGGCCTACACCTACTCGACCATTTTGTAAATGGAGATACAGACAGGGTATGACTATGGCCAGGCATATACAAACCCATCTCTAATAATAAAAATTAGTTTAGAGATATGCCAACATGAAGCTAGCTTTGTACAGACACCCACTATTTTGGTCATGAAAAAAAAATCAAACCCATTTTTTTTTAGAAAGAATCTTTTTCCTTCCTTTATTCATGAGAGACATGATTTGGGATCAGCTATGGGTACCAATACCTGTGAATTTTCAAGTCCCTTATATAAAATGGTGTAATAATTTTGTAAAACCTATGCACAGCCTCCTGTATACTTTAAATTAGCACTAGATTATTTATAATACCTAGTAGAATGCAAATGCTATGGAAATGGTTGTACTTTTTAGGGAGTTATGATCAAGTGGAAAAGTCTACTTGTTCAGTGCAGATGTAGTTACAGTTACTGAGTTTTCAGTCTGTCGTTGGCTGAGTTCATGGATGTAGAATCATGAACACAGCAGGCAGACTATACTTGCTAATTCAGCAGACACCGGGACCCACACCTCCCTTCACACTGTTGCCTTTTGTATTATGGGAAAAAAAACGGCATGCTTACTTTTGTTTTCCAAGCATGCTTCAAAATTAGCTAACAACTAATATGCCAAAGCAGCAATCTTGGATTTTGTGAAAGTTAAGGAAAATTTAATACCAAGAGTTTTACATCTACAACTGAAATTAATCCCAGTGCACCCCTTCCGCACTCAGATTCTGGGCCTGCCATAAAAATACTAGAAGACATGCAATACAATGAAAATCGGTTCTTTGGGTATTAGAGCATCTTGACTTAGAAAGGGTTTAACCTTGGCCTCATGCTTCCTGAGGGGCCTGTTGCTGATGCTGCTTAAATGCTGGAAATATCAAGCAGCACACAGAATTTTTCATCAGAGTAAAATTAAAAATGAAACCTGCAAATTCCTATTGATTCTAGACATGTTCTATCTGCATTAAATTGAACCTAATGGACTGAGAAATGAGTGTTTCAGCACGTATAGGTAAGAATTATTTGAGTGAGAATAAATTGCTCGTATGCCCTTATCCAGCAATGTATGTGTCTGTTTACACGGATACATAACACTAAAGCATTCTGCTGAATATTTGTGAGATAACTGAGCACCGATTTTCATTCAGGCCACTTATTTTCTGCTTATCATTAATCTATCTTTAACTCTTGGCTTTGCTTCTCCCAAATGCAGGTAGAAAATATTTCATGAATATTTTGATTATTAGAAACAGTGAGCAAGGGTCCTAGCATAAAAAGAATACAGAAAACTGTATGTCTATACAATATTTATGAATTCCTGGTGATAGTCACAACACAACTTCACTTGGCTGTTTTTTCTGTGTGCTTTGTTTGTTTTCTAGTTCTAGTCTGTTCTTGTGTGATCTTACATGCTTCACTGTTACCTATGTTTTATTTTTATTTTTATTTTTAATTTTTTTTTGTGTGTGTATGTGTATACTTCTGGTATAATATCTAAGAAATTACTGAGCACCAGAATCACAGGTCACATTATAGTACTCACTGCTTAGTTTTGTTCTTATTTATTTTGTCCTATTTTGTGTTCTGTTTTGACTGGTTTTATTCTGTTTTGTTTTATTTGATTTTTCTATGTCTGATGGTATGGACAACTACTGTGAAGATAATAAGAGATATTATGGTAGTCATTGTAGATTTTCTATTATCCTGTTTTGAAGTTCTGTACCACTTTCAGTATTTTGTTTTGATTGACTTTATTCTGTTTTATTTTGTTAGGTTTTATTCTCCTTAAAATAAAAAAATAAGGTTATAAAAATTTATTTCTGTTTTTTCCATGTGTTTTATAGTTTTAATTCTTATATTGATTTATGATTCATCTTTATATGTATTTTTATGTGTTTAGTTTTTAGTTTCTTTTTAATGGGACAAGTTTGTAATATGCAACAACTGTATTCATCTTAGGAAATTGGTACATATACATATTGCACATCTATATTCTCTTTTTTTTTTTTTTTTTTTTTTGCGGCACCAGGGATCGAACTCACAACCTCGTGCCTGCCAGGGCAGGCGTTTTAGCCACTGAGCCAAACTCCCGGCCCTAGTTTTTTGAGGCAGGGTCGCACTATGTAGCTCAGGCTGGCCTTGCGCTCGCGTTGTAGCCCAAGCCGGCCTTGAACTCACAATGCTTCTCCTACCTCAGCCTCTCGAGTGCTGGGGTTAAAGGCGTGCACCACCACGCCCGGCTACATCTGTGTTCTTAAAACGTTTCAATCTATGTTCCTATCTGAATTTGATCTTAAAATTTGAATTCATATAGCCAAGGGGACTACTGGAGAGAGATACTTAAATATCTTAGTGTACCTTGTAACTCAACATATTTGAAGTTAAACTCACTCTGTTCCCACAAACTCCATCTTGCTATCTTCCTGAATTTCAAGTTTCACTGAAGATGTATTGCTATTCCCTGTACTCTCTTATTCAGTCAGCTGCCAAGTCCTCATAATGATATTGCCTAAATTTATTTAAAATGGGTTCACTTTGTTTTATGCCTATGAACACGCTGTTGAGTAAGTTCCTACTTTCTTCTTTCTTTCTTCTCTCTTCCCTCTTCTCTTTTCTCTCTTCTCTCTTCTTGCCTCTCTTCTCACTTCTCTCTCTCCATCTCTCTCTCCAGCTCTTCCTCCCTTCCTCCATGTCTCTCTCTCTGTCTCTCTCGCTGTCATATTCTCTCTTTCTCTCCCTGTCTTCCAGCTGCCATCTAGTCTTATTTCTAATTCAGTGGCACTTTCCCCAGATACATTTTCCTGCTGTAGCTACACTCAGAATCCTCTCTCCAAGGGGCACATCCGGGTATGCAGCTTTCCTCTTTGGATTCCCAGTGGTTTCTTTGCACCTGCGCACTGGAGCATAGCTTCTGAGCAGGGCTTTCACAGTCCTTGCTGACTTGGCTGCCACCGACCCCAGAGTCTTCACTGCTCAGCCTGGGTGAACCTCGGTGAGTGTGGAGGTCTCCACCCTGAGGCTCTCGTGTCCTCTTCGTGTGTGTAGCGTTGCCTCAGCTGCACCCCTCTGCATTTGATTAGCCATTGCCCATCCTTCAAGACAAGACATCTTTTTCTCCAGAAATCAATCTTTGAAACCCAATTTGAAATAGTAAACATTCTTTCAGCTTCATCACATCTTACCCAAACCGCTATGCATTGAAATTTCATTGACAATATTCACTTCTCTCTCCTTCATTGTAATGTAAGGTTTTTGAAAAAAAAGATTAGTTTGTATTCTTGTTTGCAACCACAATATCAAGCCTAATGCCTTCCATGTGGTAAATAATTAAGAATGCTTGTTAAATTGTCTTTGAATTAAATTAATATGCTCAATCATTTTACATAAGATTTCCTTTCCTTTGCCTGAGAGTTTTGGATAATGAGTAGATTACTGGAAAAATCTCAGAATAGTGATTCTCTCTGTGTCATCTGTAGGTTGAAAATAGGTTTTAAGAGCAAACATTGTGTTTTTTAAAAAATGTCCTAATGGCTAGACAGGAACGTTTCAGCTTAGTTTTTTACAGATAGTGGATATCAGTTTCTGGGAACTGGTTTTATTTACAGGGTTATAGACTTGTTGCTATCATGTCTAATGATATGTACTATAAATATGTTTGATGTATTAGGCATGAGGATGCCTTTATGTGTGAATTATTACTAATAATCAATGACTGTCAGATTAAGTCATTCACAGGCTGCAAGACCAATTCCAGTTTTGCAATCTTCCTCACTACCAAAGAAATCTCAGAAGAAAGCAATGTTTGGACTTCATCATAGATGCCAGATCAGAACATTGTTTGGTTATGTGATTCACCTATAATCATGAAGAGTGTGTTAATCATGTCATCAGCTGTGTTATGTATGAAGAAAGCCCACATGCTTTATATTTTTTTGTGCTTTGATCATATTAGTAAATTTACTTATGGTTTAAGAATGTCTAAAGCAGAGGCCAAAGAGTCCAGTTTCTCTGAAGAAATAGTAGGCTAACATAAAAATGTACAACACAAAAACATACAGCATCATAACCACCTCCTTTCTCTACCACGTGATTTACCTTAAGTGGCTCCAGTAGGTTGTAAGGAAAATATGCATATTATAGGTCTTCATGAAAATGTTATTTTGATAGTATACATCAATTCATTTGCCTGAGATGAGGTATTACAATATGCTCCCTTCTAATCAGATGTATTTGTTTTATTTTTTATTCATTTGATGGTTTTAGCTCTAAAATGCTGAGTTCCTTGCCCTCCGATCCTACAATGCACATTTATTTGATATTTTTCTTGGGGTTTGTCTAATTGGATGTACGTATCTCTACTGAAACAGGAACATCAAGAAGGAAACAAAAGATTCAGGAGTAAAATCAATTGTGTGTTTTGAGAATGCTTGCAGTATTTACTCATTTTTCTTTATGCATTTACTTGTTGAGATATAAAAATTGAGCATCTTCTGTATGTCAGGGAACTTGCTAAGTGTCTCATTCACTTATACACTGGTGGTGAGAGCAACTTTCTTATTCTCTAGGAATAACTGCTTTGGATTTAGAACTTTCTCAAGAGGAGAAGTCAAGAGTTGTGGAAGAGCACCATAAGGGCCCTGGCTTGATCTGAGCATACAGATGGTGCTCAGAGGGGTGCTCTGAACTCAGGGATGGAGCAGAGACAGCCAAGGAGGGAGTGATGGCGGGGTAGGTCAGGGCACTCCAGGCAGATTATAGGCACAACACTGCTGCTGGAAGGAGCTGTTCTCAGATCCCCAAGGTCTCCGGTGACCCCACCCTGAGTGTTAAATGCTTCTTCTGTCTCTGTTTCAGAAGTAACCTGTCTGAGCTCACTTGTCAGGGCAACTGGCTTCTCTTTACGAACCAATAAAAGACTTTACTGAAGAGAGAAAGGAGAAAGTGATCAACAACAAATCAATTTAGAAAGAATGAAATGCTACAGTGAAATGCTACAGCCCTCTTTTCCCAAACTAGAAACATAGCCTCACTCTGCTTCACTCTGCTCTCTGGTTAGAAGCAGCTACTCACGTAGAAGTCCAGTAAATTCCTGAATTAGTAAGTTATTGAATCCTTAGGAAAGGAAAGAAGTGTGAATTATAGAAATATCCCTCCATTTATAGTCTCCGATGTTCGGTGAGATTTCAGTTTTTTAACATTAATAATTGCAGTTCACCTTGGATATGCAGGGATATAACTATGTCAGTCAAATCACATTCCGTTTTTTTCCCAAGGAAAAAAGATGAAGCTGAATCTCACAAGTAAAATGTTGAGTGAAAGATATCAGGTTCAAAAGATGCACACTGGATGATTCTATTTACAAACTGTTTCCACGCTTAACCTGTGGAAAGTTACACCGTTCCTGGTGGAGTTATCCTTGGTGGTGGTGAGGGCAGAGACTGGGAAAAGCACACAGGGACTTCTGAAATGCCAGCGATCCGCCCTATGTTCTCAAATAACTGTGTGCACTTTTCTGTATTCATAGTGGAATTCAATAAAATGTTTAAGAGTGTTAGTTTGTTCCCATGTTCATCACAGTACTATTCCAAATAGAAAAGACGTGGAAACAATCCACATGTTCTTTGATAGATGAATGGACCAAGAAAATGTTTTGCATGTGTATAGTGGAATCTGATTCACCTTTACAAAAGAAAGCAATATTGCAATATATATCAACATAGAAGGACACTGGGGTCATTATGCTAAGTGAACGAAACGAGTCACATGAAGGCAAATACTGCATGATTTCACTTACAGGACACCTCTAACAGTGAAATTCACAAAATCAAAGAGGAGACTAGTGTTTCCAGGAGAGGAAGGAGAGGGAAATGGGGAGTTAATAATCAAGGGGCATAAAACTTCTATTAAATAAAATGAATGTATTATAAGTGCTTGCTGTTTACGATTGCATCTATAATTAAAAATGTGTTGTACTTAGAGAATCTCATGTTATGTATTCCTGTGACAAAAAAATTAAAAGATATTCACTGAGTTTGAATTATGTACATAAAAAAGAAAGCACATGACTTTGCTGGGCATGTAACTTAGTGGTAGAGTGTTTGCCTAGCATGTGTGAGACCCAGGGTTCAATCCCTGACACTGAAAAAAAGTACCTGACAGTATTTATGAAGTCATTAAGGAGTGAATATTTTCAGTGACCTAGTTTATTTGACCCAGCCCAATAGACATAAATTGAATCTCAAAGCAAATTATTTTGGGCTGGATAGTTCCATTCAACCTCAGTTCTGATGATGCTAAATATGCAATTTTTCAGATTAACCAGTTTTAAAAATTTGTACTTCATTGCATGCTTGAGAAGAAGATTAAACAATATATTTCTTGTATTTCAATACCAACATGATGCATTTCCAATATGCCCTTTTATTTCTCTGGGAGATAGCTAAAGAAGTGATATGGCACTGTTTTCTCAGCCTACATGCTGTAGATTTATATGTACTGAAATATAGATTATATGGTAAACAAAGAGTATTTTTCCGAGTTGACATTATTTCAATAAGCATATGATTTTGATGACTAGCTTTCCATTTTCTCCAAGTGCAAATCAATGGGGTGGAATATGTGATTACAGATGTTCTAGTTTTACTTCTACAAGTGCAAAGAGGGAAATGTATCATTGCATGCTACATTGGTGTTGTGGAATATCATAGTTCTGTGCACCTCCCCCATTTTTAAGTTACATTATGCTATTTTTCAGATGCATCATTTCACAGCTGTGATGCTGTGAGCCTGGCCTCCTGCTCATTGGAGGACAACTGATTCCAAAAGGTTTTATAAAAAATGAACACCAGGCTGAGTTGTTTTACTGAAGCTATTATAGACTGCTCACTCTGGAGTCTTGGTAGCCAGAGCCTGGCTGCTGGTAAAAAATAGTTTTGCTACAGTGAAGAAGCAGAGAAATGGAATGTTTTTGGCTCTTTTCTCATTTATGAGTGGAGCAGGGGCCTCTCAGACTAACATGTATATCTAAAGTATGACTTGTACTCAATAACTCATGGACTAGAAGGGGTAGATGGGTATCCAAAGCAAACTCAAGCAATTAAAATTAACATTGCAGAGAGCAGAATACTTGTGAGACTGAAAAAACAGGCAAGTGAGGATTAGAACTTGGAACATTGCTAAGTTCTCTGGGGGAACTGAAAGCAGTATTCAGTCCAACTAACAGGCTGCAACTGTCCTTGTATAAACAAATGAAGTGGCTTGGAGAATATTCTCCTCTAAGTACTTGTGTGTGTCCTTTGCATGTCTGATACCCAGCAAAGCTGTCTGCTCATCTCAGCGGAGTGGTGCCCTGCAAGATCGCATCAGATGGGAAAGAGTGCAGGTGAATGAAAATAAAGTCCTCCCAAGCAGAAATGATTATCTAGTTGTAAAAAACAACCAAACAAACAAACAAAAAACACCTCCAAAACAAAGTACAAAAGTAAGCAAATAAAAAACCCCAAACTATATTCTTATGTCAATAGTTTGCACATTTAATAGAAAATGTATACATAAATTTCATTGTTACTTCAATAATTTTAGATTCCATGGCAGCTTGGCTTTTGTTTCTCTCTCTAATTCTCCTTTGCTCATGGGGTGCCTCCCTCTGAAATCGATGGACCACGTGAGCCCCGAATGATTAGAGATGGGAAATTAAATTTATGAACAAGCAGAACTAATGAAATGCTTCACAACAAAGCAAAGGTAGGCTAAGAGTTTCTGTGTGCTGAATAAGCCTGCAATTGTTAGGCACGGAAGAGGAAGTTTGTACCGAGTAGATGGAGACATAGGCAGTATTTGATCTTAACGATACAGCCACTAATTCACCATAATATTTATAGATTTTTACATTTCTGTACATGTGTAGGTTTTGACTATTTATACATAGATACAAATATACACATCTATATGCACCTTAGACATTTTTATACTTGCAATTTGAAAATTACATATCCTCCATTTATATATCAGTAACCTTAAGATATATCTGTAGGACATTGCCTAGTATCTTTTTATTATCTGCTTGTGAAATTACAACACAGAAAACTTCTTGACAATTGATTTTCAAGACAGGTCTTGTAGCTGGGCATGGTGGTGCATGCCTGTAATCCCAAATTTCTTAGAGACTGAAGCAAGAGGACTGCTGAGTTTGAGCCCAGTCTGATTGCCTAAGTGATTTAGTAGCACTCTGTCTCAAAAAAAAAAAGAAAAAAACAAAAAGAAAGAAAGAAAGAAAGAAAGAAAGAAAGAAAGAAAGAAAGAAAGAAAGAAAAGAAAAGAAAAGAAAAAGTTGGGACTATAACTCAGTATGAAGGCACCCTGGCTTTAATACATGCACACACACACACACACACACACACACACACACATACAAACTCACTTCAATTTTTTTTTCGCAGTATCGGAGATCAAACTCACAACCTTGCGCCTGCCAGGCAGGTGCTTAAGCCACTGAGCCAAACTTGCAGCCCTACTGGTATCAGTTTTGCAGAGCATCTGATCATCATGTCAGCTTTGCTCCAAAATACATTGCTTGCTTACTCACCAATGTTTTAACACTGCCTCCAGCCTCCTTTTCCACAAGTAAGCCTGGTATCAAGCAGGAGCTGAATAGATAAAGCCAACAATAGACAAACATTGAAGATGGCATTTCCCAAATTCCTTCAGAGAAGCAAGTTTTGATAATATATGGTGTACTTCCAACCTGCAGTGGGTGGAGGAAAGGGTACTCCACTGGTCAGTGAGTTGACCACAGAAAAAAATGTGCTGACATCAATATGACAAATGATTCTTTCATACTATGGAAATAACCCATCTTTGCTTTAAAAAAAAATTGCTCCAGGCCCCTGGCTTTGTGCCAGGGCACATATTTACTGATGTGGATGGGTCTCATTATTAGCAGTTGCTTGATCTGAGCTGTGTCAGCAGAAATGCTCCCTTATAAACTCCAAGACTACATTGACCGCTTTCTTCGTTGTTCACCTGGTCTGTTTCCATTTTAAAATGCAGACAACAACCACCATCTCCCAGAAAGTCTCCCCACAGGCCAGGGTGATGCCTCTTCCCCGTGTCCCTGTTCCTGCTTAGAGCACAGCATGGTTCTCTGTTGTTGAGGACTTGCCTTTGGTTTGTCGCAC
Source organism: Dasyprocta punctata (assembly GCA_004363535.1). NCBI lineage: Eukaryota > Metazoa > Chordata > Mammalia > Rodentia > Dasyproctidae > Dasyprocta > Dasyprocta punctata. Next base: position 29,118 of record RJWM01006751.1, read on the forward strand.
CAGATTACGAACTCTCCGAGGACAGGAGAAATCAATGTAATGTTTCGTTTAGCCACAATGCCTACTTTCCAAGCTGGTAAATTATTATTTTTTTAACAAATGAATAAACCTTGTCATTATGCAATACGTAAAAGGAAAAAATGGCTTGTAGAGATCTGGTTAGCTACAACAACATAAGGAAACCCTGGGAAATTTAAACATTGATTATATTAGGATAACACCCTTTTAAGAGTTATATCTACTTTTGAATTAAAAAGATAATTGTAGTACTTTTCTTAACATTCTAGGCCCATAGTATTTGCATGATAAACTTGCAGTGGAGGAATTTTAGAGCTGAGATGGATTTTTGCATGATAATTGAAGATACTCCAGAAAATGGTAACTTCTGAAATAGCTACGAAGTCATCAGGAAAGTAGGCAGTTGAGGGGAACTCTTGCTGAGAAGTCAAATAAGCCTGCCTGTGTGGATGCGTTTCCCTTGAGATGGTGGCTACTGTAAGTCAGAGAAAGACCTTTCTACAAGATTAAAGGGATGCTATTAATTGCTATTGATCATGGGTCAACAAATTAAATTGCATCTGCAAATGCGTCTCTGAAAGGTCTAAATGAGAAATGCAGTTAATAGGTCTGGTTGACCCAATGCTGTGATTAATTAAAAAGAAAATGAAACAAAAAAACCCCACAAAGGCCATTTACACAGATATAATATATAACATACAGTATACAATATACAAGACACAATATATAAAATACAAAATATATAATATTTAGCATATAATAAGATGGGATAAAGTTAAATATATAGCATATAATATATAATAATAAATAATATTCAATATATAAGATGGGGTAAAGTTAAGCATCTTTGAAATCTCAAAGGGAAAGTTTTTCCCCAGATCTCATTTGCTTTTTCACCCTGTAAGTTCTGTAGAAGAACAAATAAACAGAGATGGCCATGGTAGCAAGCTAAATAATGTCTTTTAAAAATTTCCAGAATCTTGGTGAGCAATAGTAAAGCTAACATTTTGTATTCTAAAGGGGCAAGAGTGAAGAGAGATGTTAGAAACTTAAGAGCAACTTACAGTATATGAATAAATTCTGGTATGAGATTAATAACTTCTACCAACTAGTAAAAAAATCTGGTTATCCTTGCCCCTTCCATCTTTGACTTCTATTTCAAGAATACTCTGAAAAACTAAACATATGTCCAGTGGTGAACTTCAGCTATTCAAGTTGCACTTCTTCAAATCAGGATGAAGATAACATTGGCAAACAGCAACAGAGTAGGCTGCCATGGAGCTCGGCATATGTGACGATGATTCTCAATATCTGATACATTGTGAGCGTATTCAGTATAATGTGCTAAAATGAGATCATGCGCTACCCGAAATAAAGCGGTTTCCACATTGTTGGTTGTTGCTACTGACATCAGTGTTCTTCAAATCTGTTGAGCTAGCGCTGTGAATGTTTTGATTCTTGAATCTCCATTTAATCTCCACGGAGTCTTGTCCCAGCTGGTCTGCGTGAGTCCCACCTAATACTAGAAAAGATCCTCATTATTATTTTTTCTTCCTGGGCTGTTGTAACTGCCTCCCATTAGGACCCCCCCTCCAGATTTCAATTCATCCTTCCCTCTGCTGTCAGAATGACTTCTGAAATACAAATATGACCATTCTACCTTATTGTTTGATGCCAATTAATCCACAATATCAGGAAAATCCACATCCATTTTTCTTAGCAAGATTTTCCAGTTCTTAACAATTGGATTTTCTTTCCAGTTACATCTCTCCCTGTATACTTCCATCTCTAGCCTCATGTTTACCACATACAAAATGCATTATTTTTTTTTTCTGTTCCACAAAATCATTCCCTAAATACCTGCCCAACTTGTGCCTAAGTCACTAGATCCAAATTCATTTCAGTTTATCCATATCTCTTCTGTTTATGCCGGTCTAATAGTGATAGATAATGTATAATTGGGCCTTCTTGCATGTGTCTTTATTCTAAGATACTTTATGGGCATTATTCTGCTTAATATTATCAACCCTATGATATAAAAGTTGGTTCTGCCTTTTTCTAATGTGTGAGTCTGAGAAAAGCTACAAAATCTCTCTGGAACCTCAGTGCTCCTGTTAGCAAAGTGAGAAAACCATTCCATAATTTCATGGCTTATGATATTGGTTGAACTAATGAATGCATGTCATCATCTAATGGAAAAAAACCAATGCAGTGTCTGAGGCAGAAGAAGCTCAAGAAATGATAGCAAACTTTGTATCCAAATTCCTCTCCTACCCACCTCACACATCTATTCATTTTGAAAAATACAAAGCTCAAATTTAATTCTAAAAGTATGGCTGTTTGAAAGTACCCTGACTGAAAGCTAGTTGGTAAATATGAGCATGGGTTTCTTTTTCGATTAGAGTTTTGGATTAAAAAACAATGAGTCCAAAATTTTCAAAAGTTAGAAAGAAAGCCAACATGTCACTATTGCAATTGAAAATACTTAGAACATAAAAGAAGTTTTGAGTCTTTAAAATTACAGGAAAGAAATGAAGCTTGGCCCATTTAACTTTTATTTTGTAAAAGGCACTGGCTGTGTCTTGTTCATGGAAACAATATGTTGTCCAGGTGTTTACTGTAGAGTGGAAAGAATCCGGGGTTTATATAGGCAGGACAGTCTGAAGCTCACTGAGTTGTGTAACTACAATTTAAAGTACAAATGCCTTGTGAGTTCAGAAACATGTGAGTCTGTTGACTCAAAGCTACCATTTTGTTTCAAAATCATGAAAATATTCTTTAAAAGAGTAATATTCCCAACATCCGACCTCCACTGACAATGAACCCAGGTTTGGTGTGTTCATAGCTCTCTCTCTTGTGCTTTGAAGTGCTTCTCTATGATGCTTGAGTCTGAATTGACTGTCAACAATCCTTTACAATGGACACAGAAAGTCAAGAAGTGGGTGCATGGGAAATTGAAGCACAAAATTTTCTTTTAGGAAAATTTTGGTGCAGTAGAAGCGTGAATTTGTGTCTTTGAGGACATGGTGTTGATGTTTTCTTTGCATTCGGTTCTGTTGTTTCTTTCTCTAACAATGGAGGAAATGATAGCAATTTATAAAATACTGTTATTTTTACTATGCATCAGGCAGTCTGTCTAAAGGAGAAAGAAAACCTGGGGGAAGCTTACACACAGAGAAAATGCTCTGTCTTGAGCGCTGGTCACCGGCTATGGGTCTTGCTTCAGAACTCTTCACTACCCCTTCGAAGTCAATTGGTGGAAAGCACTAGATTCTAGGAGGCAGTATAACATGGGGTGTTCAAAAATAATATTCCTAGAACAAACCCTCCAATAATAACAACAAATCCAGGATTCTGTCAGAGCGCATATCTGTGGATGGCAGGGCTCAAATCTGTACTTCAACTTTAAGAGGCAGAACAACTAGATCATGCAAGATGCCTCCTCTTTTTATCAAATTTAAGACACTTGAGTACAGATCAGGTAGGAAATGGTTTGATAATACATAGCAGTATGGTTTTGCACAAAAATGTCACCCTTTAAAAATGATGATTACTACATGTTGCAGGGATAAAATGATATGATGCTTGATATTTGTTTTAAAGAAAACTTGAGGGAGCGAGAGAATAAATGAAGTATTATGTAAGATTTTGATATCTAAGGAATCTGGTCAATGGGTAAATGGAAGATTCTTACACTATTTTCTTGATTTTTGTGCATTAAAACATTTATAAGAAATTACTGCGTTGCCACTCCCCAACCCATGTGCTTGAGCAAAGCACTTAACCTCTTTATGTTCTGATTTTCTCCAGAGCAAAGGAGAGTCAATGGGGTTCCTCCCTCACAGGGTGACTGTGTGAATTGAACACAATTCCACAAGTTTAGAGCTTAGCCTGGGCCCTGAGAAAGTGAGAAAACTCAATAATTACAGGCTATCATTAGTACTGAATACGGACATGCTGTCAGGAAAGGTTCATACTCTCATTGCTTGTTTATTTGAGCTCTTCTTTGATCCCTGAGTCAGCTTTGTCTTGTCTTATGGAAATGAAAATGTGCACAGACATATCCTAAAACTAGTATTTAATTTTCATTGGAGAAGGCTGCAGTGATAGCTGTACTTTCCCATGAAAGGAGTCATCAAGTGTCAGTCATTGAGTAATGAGGGTGGAGAAAAGAGAGAAATTTGGGAAGAAAAATATGCCACAAACCATGTTCGCTGGTTAACACACTTTATATTTAACAAAATAATTTTTTAATAATATATTCTTTTACACATCAAATATTGTTGCTAGAGTCCCGTTTTTACAGTTTAGTGTTTAGTTGGTTTTTTTTTGTTTGTTTGTTTTTCTCACTAGTTTTCAGGCACACCATTTTTCAAAGATTTTAGAAACTGAATCGTTTTTTTTTAACAGGCATCCACTGACAAACAGGATGTTACTCCCTCATTTAAACATAGCTGTAGTTAAAGTGGAGAACCAAACGCAGAGGAGAAATGGAAATACAGGGGTGACCCGATAGTCGCAAACAAAACCTTTGAAGAAATAAATAAATAAATAAAAGGCAGATGAGACCAGAACTCTGTTGTTCAGAGTTTGGAAAGAATTTCTCAATGACCTGGGTAAGAGGAAGTTGTAAAATGTTTATTGGTTTATGAGAAATTCTGTCACAGTATAGGTTCATCTCTCCCTAAAGGGGGAAAAATGTCAGTGCTACAAAGTCTTAAAGGAAACACTTGTAGGGAAAATGAAAAACTAAACAAAAAAAAAATCCCAAATTGAAGAACAACAATAAAACTCTCCCTCTCTAGCTGGTAACAGAGGCCACTGAGTGACTACTTCTATCAGCTCTCCAAGGAGAGTGTCTGGATGGATGTCATACTCCATTCTAGTGAATTCTTGCTGTGACTTTAACTGTGCTAAGACTTTGATGCAAAATTTCTGTACTTCAGCTTCCCAGTTGCACTTTCTTTCTATTTTCTGGAAAGGACACAGTAACTCCTGAATAATAGATAAGGTACTATGCTACATGGCTCTATTAATGATATTTTCTGAGTTTCAAACCTTATTCCTGTCATTAATTATAATTATTATTATTTCTTTCCAAGTGTGGATTTTTGAACCTGGCAACAGGCAACCCCAGGGCAAAGAAAGCTCTATAATATGTCTCTGTCTAGACACAAGCTGAAGTGTGGAATGCCTTTACTTTTGAGTGCAGGCATAAATCATGCAGAATTGTTCATGAATGATTCATGACTGTCTATATGATGTATCCGTGGTGGCAACCGAAAGGCACCAACCTTGCAGCAAATTGGTGTTCTAAGGGAAGGCGGCGGGATGTTCTTCCTCGCGGTGGCACCGGCGTGGCTATTTGTATCATAACACAAGCACAGTGTGCATGAAAGTGTCAGGTGCAACTCATCAGCACATTAATTTTGGAAATGACAACTGTTTCTTGATGATAGGAGACATTTCCAGGATGGAGAGTTGGCAATTTTAAATGAAAAACCGATTCTTGAGACTAGAAATGGGTGTTCGGAGGGTGGACCTGTTGTGTTAGAAGAATCCCTCCTTACCGAGGAGACTGACCTTCCGGGCTGCTGCTTGTGCATGGCCCGAAGACTCAGGGGTTCGCCAAAAGCCACACACGCAGCCAGAGTCTGCTCAGCATGCCTCCCTGGTGGAAACCACTCTGTGATTATTCTAGACCAGTGCTTCTCAACCAGGTGAAATCCTGCGCCAGAACCCATCCCTTGAGGACATTTGGCAATGTCTGGAGACATTTGGTTGTCACAAAGGGAATTGCTACTGGCACTGTAGATAGAAGCCAGGATCCTGCTAAAAACGTACAGGATCGCTCCTTCCCCACTCCACACACACACAAATGAATGATCTGATGCAAATGTCAATTTTGCTAAGGTCGAGACATGCTGCTTTAGAATACAGCACTCCACAGGAGCCTTGGCGAAGACCAGGTTGGGGCGACAGAAGAAAAAGAAAGAACACTGATAATGAAGACAACCTTAAAGTATCCTCAAGGACCCTATTGGATCTGCACCAGGGTTTTTAGGACAGGAGAGTGAAATAAGAGACTAACTGGGCCATGTGGTCTCAGAATCACGAATTTTGCACTTGAATCGAGGTGGCATCAAATACCCTGTGTATTTTGTTTTTTCTGTTACTATACTAGCAGCATTGCCAGGGCAACCTTGAGACTCTTCAAAGGTTCATTTTTAGTAGTTCAGTATCTAATATATACATTTTAAAAAATGTTCAACAAATGGAGTTATATTGTGCAAGATTCACTCTACCCTAATCTTTAATTGAAATCAGCACTTGAGGTGGAAAGGGTGTCCTGAATCTGGATTTTAGATTTAGGGTTGAGTGGTTGTTACTGTAACATGGCAAACACAGTCCTGAACCATAAAAACTGCTCTGTGTACTACTGACTTTCAATCAGCTTGGAACCTGAAAGTCAGAAGTGTTGCAAAGGATTCAGATTCACAGTGGGGCTACTCACCCTGGTTGTGGTATTTATATTGCCTGGTGACAGAGTGAGTTTGCAGTGTGTTTAGTTACAAACCAAACTCAAGTTCAGCATCATGAAAAGATGTGGTGTTGAATGCTACAATTTCAAATACCTGTCTCTCATTGGATTCCTTAGGCAAGCTCGTGGTTTTCTTCCCCTATTCATTTTGATTGGCAGTTTCAAGATTTTGTGTATGAAATGTGTGGCTTGTAAGAATCAAATTGTAAATCCCCACAGAATGGACAAAGTACCAGTTCCGATCCAGCCCAGCAGAGAGTCTATCTATGTATTCACTCTCTTTTCTTAGCTTACAGGGAATAATTCACTTTGAGAGAGCAATCGGCTGGATGTTCTTTCTGCTGAGAAAAGATCCTTCCCACTGACATTTCTTTACCAAACCTTTTTTCAACACAACTCTAAATTTACTGTGCAGTCAAATCTGGCCATTTAGGCTCTAGAAGTCAAAACAAAACAAAACAGAACAACACCACCAACAAACAAAAAAGCCCTACTATAAGAGAAAAATGCCACATGGGGTGTACAGAAGAGGAAAAATGGAGTAAATCAGAGGATGGTAGGCTGGAGGGTGAGAGGCATCACCAGGGAAAAAACCTGCGCGAGGCTATCATTTCTTTTGTTCCAGAAATCCAGTCATCAAGTCACCATCAAGCATTGGTAATTACAAAAGCGGTTTAGATAGCTATATACTATATATATTTTATATAGCAAGAGAAAAAGAGAGAAATTTCCTCTTAGTAAAATATTCACTTTTGTCAACCCTAAAAGGTTTTTGCTGGTGACCCTGTTGTAGCTGGCAGGAGTTTGTTTTTTTTTGTTCTGTTTTGTGTTAAACATGTGCAGTGTAGAAGCCATAGCATCCTCTCCTAAGAACTTGTCATTGGTTGGGAATTTGTCCTACACAGTCTGCTTGCCTTGGCATTCACGCTTTGAACACTGAGCCGGCTTCCACCAGTCCCCGTTGTGACAGTGACAGATGTTACATTCGTCCACTTTCACTTCAATGCCAGCCGGAATTATTGTAGTTCCTGCAAAACAGTTCGGACCTGGAACACACACAAGCATTGATTAGTGGATTCAATCTGGGGAGCGCCCTGTTCTCCCTCCCCGTCCCTCCCTCTAAAAACCAATCCCACCCCTAAGCCATGAGCGAGTCAGTTAGCTATGCTAAAAACTCATCATCCAGGAACTTTCTAGCCGGCTCCTTTACATTCAAATTCTCAAGCCTACTACCTTTTGCACATGTCTCATGTTATTCTGTATTTTTTTTAAAAGGTGTTCAAAAATCTTATTGACTGCTTACTGCGCATGTGCAATTTTCTAAATTCAGGTTCTATGGATTAAACTTTATTTGTTTTGTGGTCCAAGGTATAAAAGCTGCCAGAGTGTACCCTGAAATACGAGTGGAGGATTGGCAAATTCTGCATCTCTTCGTGGTCCCTATGGCTGGTCCTCTCCCTTCCAGGGGCGGGTGTGGGAAAATGAACTCACTCATTCCCCGGATCCGGCACCTCTGAGCCCAGTTCCTGGAATCACCAGCTTGTTTCTTGATAACAATGAATAATTCATGCCTGGATGATTTATTCATGTCCCCAAACAAGCTTTGTTAGGGGTTCATTTGATTTTCATAAATGGAGTTCCTTTAATCTGTTGGTTTTTTTTTTTTTAAAGAATGACCCAAACAGTTGGGTTTTGAAAGTCAGCAGGAATTTTATTTTACTTTCTCACATAAAGAAAAGCTTTCTTGCAAATGTCATTTGTTCATTATAGATGGACATCTTAAAAATTCACCAATCTAAGTTATTTGTATCTTGTCTTTCTTTCTTTCTTTCTTTCCTTCTTTTCTTGCATTCTTTTTCATGAAACCCTCCCAATGCAGGGAAGTTAGTGTTTTCAGTATTAGTAGATATTATTTCTCAAATTCAAATAGAATAAAAATTACACCCCAGCATTCAAAGGAATGATAGTGGGGTGGTACAAATTACTAGTTTCTAAAAATAATTTCATAGTGGTTCTGAAGTGCATACACATTTGGGCAAAGAGAGGAAGTTCTGAGTTGTGTCTAGGAGGAATTATTAATCCAGTATTACCGGCCACATGCCGTACACATCATGAGATAATAAGGGCAATGTATGTCAGTATCAGGGCACTGCTTTCACTTTCGTGCTGCTTGAAGAGAATTTGTAAGACTGTCTGTACCACAAAACAAATGAAACCAAAGGCTATTTGCAATTCCTATTCCTTAGTGGAGGCTAACTTTCATGAACAATGACAACTATTAAGTCTGAGTTTTATCAACACAAATCTATTTAATAGCTATGCTCTACACGCCTATAGTTTTCAAGCTCCCAGACCTCAGCAGCACCTGCACTTACCAGTGGGACTGGTTTTCCTAGGCCTTTCCTTCACTCTGCAACAACATACTGGGGTGTGAGCCTGGGCGTGGAGCACCATTAAGGGTTGGAAGCGTGAACTGGGTCAACTCTGTGGTTAAGCAGCTAGTGAACTATCTTCCTTTACCCAGGAGGGTGCTTCTTTTTCTGATCTTACAATATAAATCCATGGCTTTCCTAATTACTGGTTATTTGAGGATTACATTATTAATTCCAGAAGGTTGGAAATTTAAGTCATTGTTTCATAGACTGAATTGCTTTGGTGACTATAGCTCTCTGGGAAAATTCAACACCAAACCAAGAAGTTGTTCTGAACCCAGAACTGAGAGTGTCTTCAGAGAGGCTTAGAAGAGGACTTTTCTAGAATATTGCTGGTTTGCCTGTGCTTCTTCTTCTTCTTTTTTTTTTTTTTTTTTTGCGGCACCGGGGATTGAACTCATAACCTCGCGCTTACCAGGGCAGGCGCTTAAGGCACTGAGCCAAACTCCCGGCCCTGGTTTTTTTTTGAGGCAGGGTCGCACTATGTAGCTCAGGCCGGCCTTGCGCTCGCGTTGTAGCCCAAGCCGGCCTCGAACTCACAACGCTTCGCCTACCTCAGCCTCCCGTGTGCTGGGATTAAAGGCATGCGCCACCACGCCCAGCCTGCCTGTGCTTCTTGATAGACCTCCTCAGCGAGTGAGATTAGGCAAAATGGGATCTTTCCAAAGCCACAGTAGCTTGAGAAATGGAATTAGATGTGATCACTGCCTGTGTGCTTGGTTCCTCTATCTACTGCCTCTCCCAAATCAAGCCTTTTCACTCCAATTCTACATACACTTTTAACTTTCCTAGAGGAGGAAAGAAAATATTTGTTTCTCTAAATAATGATTTCAGAACAAAGAATTTTCTGAAACAGGCAGAATATGGTCCAAGAAGAGTTTTCACTGCTTCTTTAGAGGAATTGAAAGTTTGAGTGAAGAATCTTTGTGCGTGGGTGCGTGTAATTATGCTGTGGGCTCACAGAAGCCTGGTGAACCTCAGTGGCATAATAACAGCCAAAGGCAGGGAGAAACATGTGCAAAAGATTCCTTACCAATCACTGTGTCTGTCTTGAAAGAATATTTTAGTAGAGGTCTGGTTTTCATATTTGACCCTTTTTACATACATTGATTTCATGCTATTATCAGTATTTACTTGATTCATTTTTATCTATCATTTCTTAAAAGTCCTTTGGAATTTGTTGCACTTTCAGCCCAGAAAATATTAATTATATTGACAGCTAGAATGCAAAGATCCTTTGCCATGCTAGAACTGACTTAAGGCACTGTCTATAAATAACACTGTAAGCTTTCAATTGTTGACGTCAAGACCAGAGATATTTTACAGAACCCAAAATTGTCCCTTGATCTTATTAACTTCAGTGCTAAAGTGGTTTTATTGGTGCCCTTCTGAGAATCTCAGGTGTAACTACAGCAAGTCTCAAGTCTGCTGTTAATAGTCTTATCTACTTAAACGTAATTGAGATAATTGTCAAGTGGAATAGTTGGCACTACTTAAAAACTGTTCTGGTTTTAGTGCTTCCTGCCTAACAGTGGTGACAGTAAATGCTAATTTGCTTTGAGGATGTGAATGTTCTACATGGGTTCTTACACAAGAAATCTATCTATCTACCATCCTTTTATCTAGAGGCCGCTCTTCTTTTTGTCTTGGTCTGTGTATGGGTGAGCTGCTTAAAAGCATGAACTCAACAGCAAAGCAACATATTTTAATGTAGGGGACTTAGATTAACTTCAAAAGGGAGCAATGAAAATGATTAAACTGAAGGTTGGCAAATAGGACCTCCGAGAAAATGTTAAAGGGATTGGAATCATTTAATCTAGAAAGAGAAGCTAGAGCAATAATTCAATAACTCTCAGAGAATGAAGATTTGTTATGTGAAGAATGGTGACCAACCATTTATGATTTCTTCTGGGGCCTAGAATCAAAGGAAATGAGGATGTATTGATTTTCAATGCATTGAAATACATACACACACACACACATTCCTCAGAGAACTGAGAATTGAATAAGAAAGTTGCTGACAATGTGGTGAGATAATCCTTTCTTAGAAATTGTTAAGAATTTTATACAATTCTGGGCTTGTAATAGCTCAGTGGCACAGCATGTGCTTGGCATGTATGAGGCCTTGGATTCAATCTTCAGCACCCAAACCAAAACAGCAACAAAATAATGTATGAAGTCTTATCTGTCAGGTGTAATTTATATCATCAACTTCTTGAGGGCAGGAACTGAATATCTGATATTTCTTACAGTTCAAGTCTAATACTATGTCTGGCAAACACTAAGAACTCAGCATGTGTTTGTTTAAGTGAACAAAATAGAATGAACTGGTTTGTTATACACTGGAAAAAAACTTAATTTCTGAACCTGTAGATTTGACCTTATTTATTAGGTTTAGTCCTAATAATCTGCAAAAGATGATCCAAAAATATAGTGAATTTTTAAATTAAAAAGAACTTATTACAATAAGAGACATAATGGCAAAAATGATGGGACATATATAATCAAAGTGAGGGGGAGTATTTTGAAGGGGATGATTGGCAATGTGTCTTTTATGAAAATAAATTTTACTTAAACGTTCACTGTACTTGGTGATCACCCTTCACTGATTAAACATTTTTGGCAATTCCTATCAAATAAGAGCATTATTATGTGTCTTTATCCAGCTTATTCTCTCTGGATCTGGTACCATGTGACTTCTTGCTCTTCCCCAGGGCCAAAATGACCATGAAAAGTAAATGTTTTGAATTGTCTTAGAATATTGAGGCAGTCTTGACAGTGCAACGAAAGTCACTTAGGACAGGTGACTTCCAGAAGTGCTTCACAAAGTGGCAAGAATCATGGATAAGTGTATTTGAAGTGAGGTGGAGGATTTTGAGGGAAATTAAGGGCAATGTGTCTTTTAGTGTAATAAATTTTCAAAATTTAAATACTTGCTATATGCTTTGATCACTCTTTGTAAGTATGGAAATATTTCACACTGAATCAAAAACATGTAGTGAAAATATCTTGAGCACTCAATTCTTTCCAGGAATATGTTTCATTTAATTTTGACAACAAATCAAAAGAGGTGCATACCCTTTCCTTCAGGACATTGAGACAGATAGAAAATAACTTCCCTGAAATCACATGTACTGGACATGTCACGGGATTAATGGGATATGAATTCAAATTTCTGTCACCTTTAGGAGGTTTCTAGTTGCCTAGGAAAAGAGGCAGGATTCCAGATGTATATAGTTGTGGTTCTTTTCCAGATCCTGAGCTTCTGACCAGAAATTTAGAACTGAGAAATTTGGTACTGAGAATGCATGCTGAGGTTAAGAGATGCGGTGTGTTTGTGCAAGAACTGAGACTGTTTTTGTAGATCTTTATATAGACGTTGGTTTTATTTTGCAGGTTCATATAGTCTCCAGGAAACATAGTTTATTTAAAAACTAGAATAAATTTCTCATACAGAAGAGTCTCATGCAATGAGACTTTCCATGTGGAATCAGAGAAGTTCTGCACAGGACCAAGATGACCAAAAAACGTAATAGAAGTGACCTTTAGGTAGGGAGATCTGGCTCAACCTGTGGTTGTGTGGCTGATTATGTATGTGACTTTAGGCAAATACTTTGGGGACCCCATATGATTTGCTCTCAGAGACTATTCTTATTTTTGGAAATTCAATTTTTAAAAACTGAGAGTTGGAACTAGGAGGAAAGAGGGAAAGGAAAGTGCGGAAAACATTTTCTAATGAAACACAAATAATTCTGCTTATTTCGTGTTTCTCTTGAGCACTTATTTTGCACATCTGTAAGTAAAAAGTGATGTGCAAGAACTCTTTTCTACACTAGAAATCTTTCAAAAAAGAGCAACATATGAAATATGTAAATGAAAAGACACGATATGGATGTGGGAAGCCCAGAGTTCTAGCTTGTCAATACCATCTCCTTCCATATTCCCACTGCTGCTTCGATGAGGAACCATGAAGCGCCTGACAGAATAGCTAATGCTCAGAGATACAGCCTTTAGAATAATTTTCTTCAGCTTCAATGATTCAGGGTTTTAAGAAACTGGCAGAAGACAGAGGGTTGCTTTCATCACTGTGGTTGTAAGAATTGAGCACATTCACGCAGCCGCTCAAGTTTTCTCCTTGATAAGCCCTAAAATTTCCTTCATGAGCAGATACTGCATAGAAACTGTATGGAAAATGAAGTTGGTGGCTACTCTCTTCTTTGCTGTTAATGTTAAACACCACCTGATTATATTAAGTAGTAACTGTAGAACTTGAAGTAAATGTTCTGAAGAAGATCTCATGGCTTTGGGTTGTAACAGAAAATCTGATCTAGCTCAGTGTTATTTTGGAGGTGCTCTGTAAAAGGATGAATTACCTGACCCTTTAAGGAAGTAGACAAAGATATTGAGGTTGGAGTATTTAGTATAGTATTATGAGGTCATGAGGTAAAATAAAAATTTGCCAGGGCAATGGTTTATTGGGATCAATACCACATTATTGGCTTGCAAGAGCAAATTGTTAAATATTCAGGAATTTTATAAACTCATTGACATTATTTTGGTGGTTTAATTGACCATCATGGGTATATTTATGACATTAAAGTCAGAAAATGGTACAAGTCAGGGCTTTAACATCTGCCTGTCTCTCCCCAATCCTAAGGTAGTTATTAAATGTTTATATGCATATCACTAGGTTAGGGTTCCAGATTCTGAACCTTGTTGGGCATATTAAAGATTTTCATATTTACTTTAAAGTAAGAGAAGCCATCAGAGTATTCTATCTTTCTTTTTATTGAAGGAACTTGTATCCAGAGAATATCTGTGAGTGTGAGTGTGTGTGTGTGTGTGTGTGTGTGTGTGTGTGTCTATTAGGTAGAGACTTTGATTCTGTAAACTGAACCAATGTCACCTATCTGATTGGTCCATGGAACACCTAAGGTTGTAATAAAAAGGACCTACCTTGATGGATGTAGGACTTCTGAGATTGCAGATAAAGGCTAGAACACTCAGGCCCTGGCACTATGTGACAGTAGCTAAACCATTCTTTTCTCCTTTGCTTTGACGTATTAGAAATATCTGCTGGAATGGTGGGGTAATATTAAATTAGTGTCAGCAATTAACACATTGACTCAAGTTAATTGATCAGATTATCCCCTATAGAAAGAAAAATCCCAAGGGAAAAGGTCTAAGGAAATGTGTGATTTGACCTGGAGGAGAGAGAAAGAAATGGGCTGGAGGGTAGAGGTAATTTCTAGAAAGACAGATTATTTGGGGTTCAGTAGGGGACCAGAATTTCGTGCAATGTAACTGAGAAACTGGGCTGTTGGGGCACAGGAGGAAACCTTTAGTCAAATAACAAAACCACCCCTGGATATTATAGGCAGAAAAGGCAATTAGTGAAAGAACCTGTATCCACAGAATATCTAGAATAGCCAAGAAAACAAGTTGGAGGTAACACAACTTGAGCAAGAGACAAAATCAATGGCACCTATAGTGCCCAGAGGAGACCTGTTTTAGATACAGATACAATAGTAGGCCACATCAGTCTCACCAGCATAGACCTCTGAATGCTGCTGTTGGAACCAATAGCACGACTGCCACTCCTACCAGCCCTGCCTGGACGGAGACTTTGGAGAGCCACACTTCCAGAAATTAGGAGCTTACAATTAGAAGTCTGCTGTGGGGCCATCAAGGGGACAGAACCTAGCCAAATGCTGGCTCTTCTGCTGCAAGGAAGGCTGGAACATGAACTTTCAGTCTTTATAGAGACTGTCTTTGTAGAGATGGGCTTCCTTCACCCATTCCAAAGTCACCGAAGAGGTAATTTGTTCTTTTCTAATTCTCAGAAGTGTGAGGAGTCAATGAGGGCAAACTTCAGAGGGCTGCTATTCACGCTAAACATTAGGCTCATTCCTATATTCTCCTATTCTTGAGTCCATAGTTTTCTCTGAATTTCTTAGATGAAAACCAGACCCTGGTGACATCAGTCAACTCTGTTAATACTTCTTAAATTCTCTTTAAAAGCTTTTTGAACACAACCTTATTATCTCCTCCCGTAAACTATGATTTTCTTTTCTTTGTTTCACAGACACGATGGTGACACATAGAAATGTCAAGTGACTTTTCTAGAGTCGTATAGTTAATAAAAAATTGATATGCGATATGAGTCATTTTTTCATGCTCCATCCCAGAAGACTTTGTTTCTCTGTGTCAGACACACTGTTGATTTCTTTCAAGTTTGACAGCACTTAGGATGATGTGGTTGTAATAGAGGGAATGTAGAAGAAAGCAGTTAAGGTATTTAAATTACGCTTTTGTGAAGGCATGTGTGTGGGAGAGGTGCAGGTAAAGGATGAATGAATGAATGAATGAATGGATGAATGAATAGATTGACAAGAAGGTCTGCTTATAAAATGTCTTGTGGGGATATGGACCTTCCCCACCCCCAACAGCTTCGTGCAGCGTTTTCTTAGTAACTGCTTAGCAACTTCCTGGAAGTGGAATTTACTTCCAGGAAGCTTGAATAGCCAGGAAGTCACCATGGTTTCAGTGATTGGCCTACAAAGCATGCAGGTTGGCTCAGAGGTCCCACAGTACATGTTCTATCTTTATTGCTTATTGACCCAGGTGATCTTTAAAATCCAAGTTTTTTACTTCTCAGAGTCTATGAAAGCCAGGCTGAATATAATTATTTTATAGGCACTTTATCAATTAGTATAGTGCTTCTGAACGGTCTGCTTCTGTGACTTTGTATTGCTTAATAATCCTCTTTGTAGTATTGCATTCTCTGGCTTTTATTTGAAAATTTATTACGGACCCTTGGTGTCTTTTAGAAATCAGTTGTAAATAATCTTCCTATTGTCTAAATGAGGCAGACTCCTATTGTGTAAAGCCATAAACAGCCTATATTTGTTTGGCAGGCCATCTAAGTCATTGTTTCACCAAATAGTAGGTTTGTAGGCTTCAGTTTGTGACTGGATTGAATTAGATTGGATTGTGTGCTTCCTCTTAACTGATTTTAATTCTCTGCTTCATGGAAACTGAGAGATGTTATTGTGCTATGGCAAAGCGAATTGGGTTTCTGACCAGGTGTACCCATTTTCAATTATTAAAGTTTGGAAAAAATATTTCTTTAAATTCCAGTAATTGGAGATGGTTGAAGCTAACTGAACAAATGTCTCAAACCTTCACAGTGACATATTTTAGTGGCCTTCTTAAGTCGATTCCAGAGAGCAGTGCTGAGCTTCTGGTTGCCCACCGGAGCCACCAGACTGGACAGTGAAGTGGCCCTCTCCGCCTGCTTTTAGTCACTCTTCCCCTCATTACTTCTAAACCCTTTTCATTAAACCTGAAAACAAAAGGCTTCCTCAGATTAAGGTGGTAAGATTCAGGAAAGATTGTTTTCTCTGAGGCTGACCTAACAGTGACTATTAATCATTTTATTTGAAAATTCAATATTGCTGAACTCCCACACAAATTTCAGTCTGAGAGCTCCGGAGAGTTTTCTGGCCCTTAAGTATGTAAGATTTATAGCTTGGTGTTCCAATTAAATAAAACGCAAAGGCTGGAGCCAGTAGAGGAAGGACACGGTCAAGCTACACAACAGAGATGAAGGTTGGCAGCTTTTTTCCTAATTTCAGGCAAATCAGCAGGCTCTTCCAAGTGGGCGAAGTTCAGGTTCTGTCCTGTTTCACCTTCGGAATGTGGTCAGGAAATGGCTCGGTTTGCCATTTGATTCATTTCTTTGAACAATGGGATAAATCGCAGCCAAATTTTCCCTGCTGGAACAAGGCTGCCTCCCCTTCTTAGAGCTTTGAATGGCTTTCAAATCACTGTCATCTCTTTTTCTCAGCAATCTAAAAGGTAGCTGGTTGATACAGTCAGGCCCATTTTTATAGCTGAAGACATGGAAGTTGGAAGAGATGTCAAATGTGAAGAGATTAGGACCATGGCACCAAATTGTCCACATTTCAGACTGCTTCTGCCAGACCCTGGCTATGTGAACTCAATATCCTCAGCCGTAAAATGGGAATCGTAATAAAATAGTACGAGACTTACTATATCAAAGTTTTGAAGGGGTTAATGAATTAACATATGTGAAGCACTTCAAACAGTACCTATTATATGGTAAGCTTAATAAATGTGAGTTGTTGCTATTGATAATTCTAAATATTATTATTATCTGAGCTACAATCTGAAACTAAGTTATTAAACCCAGGCCCTTTGATTTTTAATCAAATATTTCTTCTTCTTTTCAATTTGATTTAAGGAGATGATTAGGAGATTGATCTTATTTACATCCACGTGAGAGGGGATGCAGCTGGGAAGTGTGTGTGAATTTCTCTCAGGCTTATTTCTGTTTATGAAGAAGTCAGATAGATGAAGAGTACATTCAAATAGTGCATTGTTTGGGAGGGTTAAGGAGAGACACAGTACATTTGTTGAATCATTTGTTGACTGTGGCAGGGTTCGTTAGGACCAGGATTTAAAATGGGTTTCTGAGACTGCTAATGGTTAAGTGCTTTCATTCGTCGGAAGGCGAGGGTTCAGATGTGGTAGGAGAAAACCTAAATTCAGGGATAAAAAAGAGCTTGAGAGTTATGAAAATGAAAAAGAAGGCAAACATACATATCTCTTTCTATCAATTTAGAGTGTATCTCTGCAGGGTTTTTCTTAGTGCTTAAAAAAGGGATGAAATGTGAATGCTCACAGTAACAGAAATACTGAAGAAATAGAAACAGAAATACTATGTTACCCTCACCCCGCGGATTCTTCTGCAGTCATTAAAAAGGACGAAGTACAACCTCCAGCTGCCTTGCAGGGATTTTCATGAGTTATTATTGAATAAGAAAGTGATTATGCAGGGAAGTGGGTATAACATGATCCTACTTTAATAAAACAAATGTAGACAAACAAACATTGTGTATATGTTTGCAAAGGATTATATGAAGAAGGAAGGAAAGTAAAGGAAGGCAAATACTGTGCCAATGCACATAATCTTACTATAGGAAGGTGCTGCCGGTGTGGGAGACGATGAGTAGGATCAAGGGGCAAGAGAATGAGAACCAAGTTAAGAAAAAAACTGCACTAAAATAAGGCACCAAGTTATATTATATTTGATTCTGTGCATAGAAATAAATAAGTTCTGACACTGGGATTAAAAATCAATGAATTTACTTAACGATATGCTGGCTCTTTTTATTTCTTTAAAATCGTTATTTATTTGATGTTACATCTGGCACTTCTCAGAACCAAGAGTGTGGTGACGGTCACAGAGAGGGCACAGAAAATGCAGCCTTCACTGTCCTATGTCCTGGACTTTGGACTGAGAGATAGCGTGTGTACTGCTGTAGACACCAGGAAGTCCAGCTATGGAGCAGGTGTCATTTGATGAAGTCTAAAAGACACACATCTACATTTCAAAGGCAATATATCCTTGAACTAAAAAGAAAAAGAAGGTAAAATTGCTCCTCTGTATTTTTCATATTGACTCTATGTTGAACGAAAATATTTTGGATCTATTAGGTTAAATATACTGTATTATTAGAACTAATTCCATTCTTTTATCCTTTTAGTGTGACTATGAGAAAATTTAAAAGTCCATGTGTGGCTTGCATGCTATTTCTATTGCACAATATTGGCTTAGAGACACGCTGGAAAGATGAGATGACAGATGACCAAAAGGAAACCAGTTTTTACATAATTCTTTGGTAAATTGTGGGAAAGGACATATCTTCAGGATAGGGGTTTTCAAAGCAAGTATAGGCCCTTGATCAAGTCTCTCAGCACAAGTGGGGTAGCTTTGAAATGCGAAGTTTCCAGCTCCATCAGACACCTACTGCAGCAGAGACTGGGTAGGAGACCCTACAATCTGTGTGACAATTCTCGTTCGGGTGATTCTGATACAGCCTAAACGATTGAGGACCACTGCTTTATGATAAAGCAGAACTTAGATAAAAACCACCCCTTTGGGAACCAAGAAGGTTATAGAGTTAGTGTCCATTTTGGAAGAAGCCTCACAATAGACAGAACTCATCCAGAGGCAATGAATTCCGCATGCTCCAAGAACACAGGCTTTCAGCAAAGGGTCATTTCTGAGGAGAAATTCGGAGCAAGTAAATGGTGGTTAAATGGTTCAATTACTTTCAGGTTGCAGCATCAGCCTCTGAGCTGTCATTATTGTGTTTCTTCAATAAGTGTGATTTTTACCCACATGACAGTTTGAGAATCGAGTCGTGTGTGAGATGTGGCATTTGGAACCATTTTAGATGCTTTAATGACCTCACTTTCCAAAAACCAACTCAGTTATCATTGGAAAGAAAATAGTATATATTTATCTTTGGGTTTCAAACAGGTTAGAAAAGATTGTGTTGCTCAGCTTCACCTATCATATCTGAAATGAAATTTCTTTAAGCAGCAAGGTTTCTACCTCTCACAATTACTTTAGCATCATCTTTAAAAATGACTGCTTCATTGATGACAAATCTGGACCTCGAGTTTCTTTTCTTTAAAATAATATGCTGAAATGAACATACTGGAGTGGAAGTTATGACCTCACTGGGGGAGACAAGGTCACGAGACATGAGTTATCAGTGAAGTAAACATCAGCATGCACACATGCACACCGCATTTCACAATGTGCATCAAATAGAAAACTTTTCATTATGTTCCAAAACACAAAATGCCTTGGGATTAAAAAACTAACAATGGGCAGATTGTTTCATTATTGGAACACATCATCAAAGCTGTCTGGCTGACATTTGCGTGGCCTGGATGGTAATGATTATTAGATATGTCATGGATACAGTAACAAAGTGGCATTTTCTTTAACGCATAACTAATAATGAACATAGATAGCTCACAATTATGAGATGACTAGTATAAACACAGTCCATGAACTGTATTACATGCAGTGTCTTAATTTTTGAGGTGACAATAAGTTGATAGTTTAAAATTCCACAAGCAAATATTAACTATCCAGCATGTGCAAACCATTGTCTGAAGGCAATAGAAATATCATGCTGATGAGACAAATAGATTTCCTTCTTGTCTGGGTGTGGTAAAACTAGATATAGAAAGCTAAATACCAATGGGATAAATTATATGCAAAATGAAATAAAGAGTGTATGTGCTAAGAGCATTTGATCTAAGCCTGAAGTCAGGAAAGTGCTTGAGGAAGCACTGTGTGGTAATGGGGGGATGTAGGGGCACAATGTGCAGCATCAGACAGGGAACCTCCTGAGAGCAGCTCCTAAGTGCAATGCATTCTTAGGGTACTGGGAAGCATTTGTAACTCTGCAGGTGAGAGCCAGGGGCTGGAGGTAAAGGATAAAAGTAGAGACAGACAAGAGTTTCTTCTTACTGGTATGAAAAATTATCGTGGGGGTTTTGGATTGCAATAAAGGACAATTAAAATTATTACATGACCAGATCTCTAAAATTTGTTAACTATTACATTAGATTTGTTATAGATATGTTGAGGCAAAGATGGTTGTGTTGCCAAAAACAGCCAGGCGCCTTAATTCTTTCATTAATCAAGGATCATAGCAGGTGAGCCTGCAGTGGTGGCCATGGGAGAGAAGTGGAAGATGTAAGAGCAGTATCTGGAGGTAGATTCTATCACAGAGGTAGACAGAGAGGATGGAAAAAATGTAGGAGATGCCCTTCAAGTTTTTGTGTCAAGCAAATATAAGGAACATAGTGAAAGAACAGGATTTGGGAGAAAGAGAATGAGGTCGATGTTAGAAATTTTGAATAGATGTGCACATGAATTGTCCACACTGAACTGAGTAGAGAAGTAGATTGACTGATTCGGGCAGAGAGGGGTGGGCAAGTGAGTGCTCACTAAAGCCAGGAGAGTGGAGGAATCTTCTGTGCAGCACTTGGTTTAAAGCAAAAAGCAAGAAGACCAAGCACAGCATCACCATTTAAGGGGAAGAAAGAAAAGAGGGGACGCTGAAGAGGAAGAAGAAAAACTGGGAGCACACGGTATTAGAGAAGCTAAGGAAAGGGAAGCTTTTGTTCCCTGCAAGAAAGAAGACAGGGTCAAATGCAGCTGAGCTGGGGACTGAAATAAGAGCTGAGCAAAGGTCACCGTGACCTGGACAAGAGCAATTTCTGTGATGTGATGGAGGCAAAAGCCAGGTCAGAGAAAGTTGAGAAATGGGTGGGAGGTAAAGATCTAGGGAAAAAAAAGAGAGCCAGTCAGTATCTGTAAGAGCCAGCGTGGAGAGAAGGTAGCCAAGATGAACAAGAAGTAGTTTTAAACGCTGACAGGTCAGAATCACAGGGGAGATGGAGGTTGAAGGGGAAAGAGGATAATTGGTAGAACAGAGTCCTTAAGAAAGGAGAGGGGCCGGAAAGTCTGTGTTCTTTGATTTAAGACAGGAACTGCTTCCCATAGAACTAGGCAAAAAGGGTCTGAAAGAGTTTTTGTTTGATAATTTTTATTTTCCCTAGGAAGAGCAATGAGCTGCTGAGAATGGACAGAGCAGAGAAGGAAAGGAAAAGGGTGAGATAGTCATTTGGAAATAAAGACAAAGCTAGCTGACTGGGGAGGAATAATTGTTAAACAGCGTTCACTGTCCAGGTGAAGAAGGTGACTACAATTTATGTGGTAGCAATTTGATTGCTTGTATTCCTTCTTTCTAGAGCTCAACAATACTGTGAAAGAGTGCTCCAGGCAGATCGTCATCATTTAAGAGTGTTGGGATCATAGGCAGGCATCGAGTCGCTGTGTCCCCCAACTGTTTCCCCATCCGTGAACCAAGAATACTAAGGATGTCCCCCAGTAGGATTGCTGTATTATTAAATGAGTTAATACAAAAAAGGTGCTGAGAAAAAGTAGCATACAATATGCACTCTCCAAGTGTTAGCTATTATCCAGGGTTTGTGTTTTGGCAGTAAAGGAATGGACGATATTAACAAGAGAATCAATATAATTGTACACTAAAGAGTTACACTGGAGGAAAAGGAAGTGAATTATTAATTTGAGAAATCACTAGGTTCTATTGTATTTATCAGGACTTGGCCTGGTATGAATTTCTGGCCTCGGATTATAGTATGCTAGTTTTGCTGACAAAATTAGATTGAAAATGAATAGCAGTCCTCTTCCTCCAGCCCTTATTCTTATTTAACTGTGATATTCAATATATACAGAATTTACATTAAAAAGATATTGTATGGTTTTTTCTTTTCTGTTCTTTTTTTGCTTTTTTAGAACTTTAGCTTGAAGCAGATTCTGTCTGTGATGCTTCATGTTTCTGAATTCCAGTGAAATGTAAAAGTCCTTAGAAAAAAAATTATAAGAAGCAATATTAAGGGAATCCCCTCAAGTTAAGGCAATTTTGTTTAAAGGTTGTAAGTTTGCCAACTGTTTATATTCTTTTCCTTGAGGTCTGCAATGCAATTTAAGCCAGAAAAACAATCAGTTTGGCCCAAGCTTGAATTGCTGCAGAATAAACAACCTCTAAAATGGAACTTTTAAAGGAGTTCTCTGCATTGCTGATGTACTGAGACACTCGAAGGTACTATTTTGTCTCAAAGAATACATTTTGTATGGTCACTCAGATCATGAATTGGGACTCTGGCCTTTTATCACAAACATAAATATACTTTAGACAACATTTGCTTCCAGATAGGACAACGACTAAAGTTTTATATAGTATATTATTATTGAAGAAACAATTGAGATCTCCAAAAGTAGAGGTTCATACACCAGTGTATGAATTAGTAGAAATACATACAATAATAAGTAAATACACAAAGTACAATTTTATTTTATTTTTTTATTTTTTATTTTTTTTGCAGCACCGGGGATTGAACTCACAACCTCGCGCCTGCCAGGGCAGGCGCTTAAGGCACTGAGCCTAACTCCCGGCCCTGGATTTTTTGAGGCAGGGTCGCACTATGTAGCTCAGGCCGGCCTTGCGCTCGCGTTGTAGCCCAAACCGGCCTCGAACTCACAACGCTCCGCCTACCTCAGCCTCCCGAGTGCTGGGATTTTTTCACCCTGGAAGTACACAAATCTTCCTTTTTGTTCTTGTCTGTAAAAATGATTTTTTTCCTTGAATTTAAAGCAGAGGATGGTAGTGGGTGGGTGTGGGAGAAAGATCAGCAGAGTTAATCTTAGGTGGAAATACTGCCATTTTAAAATCTCAATGACACCTCAACACCTGCTGCTTCTCCAGAAATTGCCAATAGTCAGATGGCAAGTACTGAAGATATTTATTTATTATTTTTTCGAAACATTATTGAAAATAATGTTTATATGTTATACACTTTTCCTGTGCCAAAGATAGAAAAACCCTGGAGATACAGTGGGAGTAGGATATATTTCCAACTCTCTATGACTTCTACTCTAGCAGACAGAGCAAGTACACAATTAGAAACTGGACGTAGTAGGACAACATAAAGGAGACCTAATCAAACCTGAGGAAGACATAGACTTCCTGGAGGATGCAAAGACCGAGTAGAGTCTTAGGGGGTTAAACAGGTGCTATTGTGGTGGAGAATCAAAGTGGCAGAAATGGGCAGGGAAGGACAGTCCAAGCTGAGTTAGTGGCATGAGCAAAGAGATGGGTGTATGGTCTATTGAAGGGACACCTGTGAATAATTCTTTGTTACTGGTCTTAAGGTCTCAGGATGCATATGGGAATTAAGCTAAAAGGGAAGAAGACGCAGTGGGCCCGGTTCTACAGATCTTGTAACTGTACAGAGTAGAATGGACCTACTGCTGAAGCCATGGGGAGTCACTGAGAGCATTTCATACTTGTATTTACGCTTTAGTCAGATTAACACTTCTGCTGTGTGGGGTAAAGCTAGAAGTCACCCAGGCTGGAGAGATCTTGGGCAGCAATTGCTCCAGGCAAGAAATGAAGAAGGCCCACACTGAAGTAGTGGCAAGAAGAATGCAGAAAAGGAGACAAGCTGGGGTATATTAAAGAGAACAGATTCATAGAATATGGCCATATGAGTGGTATGGAAAGGAAAATCAATAAAATGAGGTCCATCTTTCTTGCTTATGTATAGGACAGCAGGTGATATCATTGAGTAGGGAGAAATACAAAAGAGGAGAGTTTGGGAGGACAGTCCCAAATTCAGGGCTAGACATGTTGAGTTTGAAAAGTTTTTTGGCTTGTAACAATTAGAAAGTTCAGTGTAAGTAACTGAATATAAAGGGTGAGATCTCAAAGAAAATATTTCACTATGAAGCATCAATGTAAGCATCTTTAGGATGCAGATGTTGATTGAATGCATGGAAAGACATTCTTGGGAAAGAGAGAGAATAAATGGTAGGAAGATTACTATGGGTGGAACCTCAAAAATGGACATTTAAGTCATAAGCAGAGGAATGGAAATATGAGAAAGGATTATAAGTGCATGGGTGTAGAAATGGTACTAAAGCAATATAATGAAACTCATGGAAGAAGAAGGTTTTAATAAGGACTAAAATGCTGCTGGGACAGTGAATTAATAAGGTTTGAAACTATCGGGTGAATTTGGCACAGAGCAGGCCCTAGGTGGTGTTGGCAAAGATGATTTCTATTTCAGTATGGGAATGAAGCTGGACTTTAGTGGTTTTAAAAGTGGTATGTGCAGAAAATATGCTCATGACACATTCAAGAAAGTTTGTTTTCAAGTGAAGATGAGATGTAGAGGAAAATAATAAAGAGAGAAGGTTTATTAGGGTGAAATTTATTCATCCAGTAAATGTCTTTTGAAATTTTAAATCAAAGCCATGTGTTTATACGCATAGACGCTGGGAGGAAAGACCCAGCAATGGAAGGAAGAGTGCAAGTCTTCAGAAGCAGCGGCTCTGGATCTTCACGCAGGGAATGACTTCAGGGCCGCAGCCTCACCAGAAAGTGTGTCCCAAATGAGCCACATCTGGCTCCATCCTACATGCACTAGATCAGAGCCTGTAGCTTCAAAAGAAGAAGGAAAATCCTTCCAGGGTGTGAAGATTAGGCGTGTGTGTGTGTGTGTGTGTGCGCACATGTGTGCGTAGAGGGTGCAGACAGGTTTCTCCATGTTGGCAAGGGAGGAAGCGGAATGATCCTGCGAAGGAAGGAAGTAATCCCCTGAGAAGAGGGAAGTGAGTGCATGATGTCTCAACGCATAGCTCTTAGGGCTTGACCGAGAGGGAAGCCCCGCACACCTTGAGGTCTGGCATGCAATGTGTGCCTTCCTTATGGAGGAGGCAGACATTTAGGTTGCAATAGCTTTGGAGTTTTCCTAGGCAAGTGGGAGTCAGCAAAAAAAGGGACCAATTATTGAACTGCAGAATCTCAGTCAGAAGGAAAGTCAATAAAGATCAATGAGAATGGATAGATTGGAAGGAAATGGGGTCAATCACAGTTGTTGAGAGAATGAGGAGCACCACATTGTCAACAACAATAGACACTGGCAAACAAGTGCTTATGTCTCTCCAACAGATATTTTGTTTGCCTGTTTTACAAGTAATCCATCTACAGTGTTCAGCCTTCTCTCGCCTTCCCTGGTCACCAATCCTAAAGACTGAGACCGCCCTAGGTACCGAAGCTGCCCATCAAGATGCCTTCAGCTCTACTACATCTACTACAGCTTCAAGATCCTTAAAATGGGAAGACTTACAAAATCTGACTGAAACCTTTAAAAGATCAGAAAGATATTCTTTCCCACTACAAATGTCCTTTATATTTTCATTATAATCATTTGCAAAATTTATAGCTGAAGTGTGCTGTGAATATATACTGATTTGATACTGGTTCTGCTTCCCCCAATGTTCTTTCTTTAACTTTTGAACTACAAAGCACTTTATTCTTTCCTGAAGACAACGTCTAACCATCGTTTATGAAATAGAGTTTAACGGTTTTTATCCCTTCTAAAAAATACAAAATCTGAGTAGAAAGAATTTTCTTGCTGATTTTTGTTGCAGTGCTGGGTAAGGAGGAGTTTTGTTGCTGTAACAGAAGATTTGGAAATGGGTGAGGCCCAGAAATGTACAATGTTAGAGGGGGTGATGGAAGATGATAACAGATTTTTTTTTCTCCAAAATCGGAAGTTTGTATTTTGACCTTGTGGCAACAGGGAGTCTTTGAAATATGTGAGTTAGGTAAATGACATAGTAACATTTCTGATGCCGTTTTGTGTAGAGTGTGGAGGATGGAACAGGGTATACAAGATCAGAGACAAGAATGGGCGATATGAAGCTACAGTGATTGTCCAGCTGAGAGATAAAAGCCTGAGATAAGGCAAACTTTAGATAAAAACAAAAACTTCATTTAATACATGGTGGGATTGAGTGACATGGGGTACAAAGAATGAGGCTGGAGAAAACACCTGTATCTTACCCCTGGCTTCTGGATTAGGTGAAGCAGGTGATACCATTCACTGAGAGGAGCAGGAAAAGAAATGAGTTCAGGGAAGAGGAGGAGGACAGTGATGACACGTGGGGGTTGGGGATGGATGAGTTGAATTTTAGACATTTCAAAATATTTTCTGGTAGTATACGTTGGTTAAACACACTGGAAAGTACTTGATGTGAGACTGTGTTTTGATTTAATGAAGAGCCTAAGTTGAAAAGAAACATGTCATTGAAAATACTTACATTCATTTCCCCCAAGTGGAATTTACAAGACACTCCTATGACCGAAGTCTGTTGTGGGGAAGTAAAACATCTGCTAGAAAACTCTACTGACCTTTAGATACACCCGCGTTTTTGTATGATGCTCATTTTCATTCCAAATGGCATAGCACAGCCCTAGGGATTGTACTTTCTGGAGCATTTGAGCAATAAAGAGAATTTGTGCAGCATTTGCATTTTATATGCAAATTTTCAAGCCAACTGGGTTCTAAACACTGAGTTAGGCACTTTTTAAACACTTGCATATCTGGGTTTTTTCTCTTACTATCAGAAAGGCTACTGAGCAATCCTAAATGATGTTAGGAAGTCTTTGGTCTAGCTGTTATTCTCCAAGTCTTAGCAGAGATATCTAGATAGGGCAATGAAAGTAACATCATTGCTATTATACTTGGAAATTATAAAAGAGACCAAAGAAATGAATCCCATAATTCTATTCAGATCTCCATCTTTTGTGTCATAAATAGACAGTAGGCCAGCTTCTTAATACAGCCTGTTTGTGGTACCATAACTTTACATTGTCCTCTGATTCTTTAGAGGGAGCAATACTGTCCTAAATAGGCAGAGAAGCTGTATTTGTGTCCTTATTATGTTCACCTGTGGTAGGCTGATGAGTGGTCTCCCACAGATGTTTACATCTTACTCCCTGAAGCCTGAGAATATTTTACACTACATGGTAAAAGAGAGTTTGCAGAAGTGATCAAACTAAGGATTTTGAGATGGGTACATTTTCATGGATCACTGTAATCACTAGGCTCTGTGTAAGAGGGAAAAGGGAGATCAGGGTGAATAGTGTGAGATGTGAGGTAGGAAGAAAGGGATTGAAGTGATAGGAGCAAGGATTCATGAACCAAGAAATGCAGGGAGATTCTGGAAGTTAGAAATGCAAAGAAACAGATTCCTGCATCTCCAAAACCTGAATCTATAAGATGTAGCGGTTCTGCCAACACCTTCATTTTAGAATTCTGACCTCCAGAACTGTATAGGGATACAGTCATCATCTTTTAAGCAGTCGAGTTCATGATAATTTGCTAAAAAAGCAATAGGAAAGTAAGACGTTACCCCTCAAATCAACCTGTAGATGATGCTAATGCAGGAAGGATTAGTCCAGAAGTAAAGTTGAATTTCTCAATGAATTTAAACAGATTTCAAAGTGCATATTGATTTCTAATGCTATTGTTAGTTCTCTGTAAAAAAAAAAAACGCTGAAAAGGAATAGGCTAAACAAAATTCAAGATTCTTGCCCACCTAAAGCAAGGTGCTATGGTAGCCACTTGACAAACGATCTGTTCACAACTTGGTTGGATTTGATGGAAACATTTGTGGTCTGACCCTGGCTACTTTATGTACACTAAAAAGATAAAAAATGCTTCAATGCTCTGAGAATGGTACCTCAATCCACTGGATTTGGTTGAGTTCTCTACTCAGATGTGAATTCGTAGGCAGAGTTTTAGAGTATTTATATCCTGCAGGGAAAACATGGAAATTTATTTATGAATCATGCATCCTGGCTTGCACCGTTCATTTTCAGAAATCAAAAGTACATCATCTCTGCCAATGTGCAGTTTTTTTAAAAAAGTGCCCACACAAATCCTAGAGAACTTAGGCACAAAGTAGGAAAATGTGTAAAGGTTTTAAATTGCATGCCTTGTGTTGTCAAGTGGCGATAGAACACCCATAATACGGAAGAGATGCTGAGTCATGTGGCCCAGCAGCTCTAACAAAGAGGACTGAGTAGTACAAGTGACTAATTGCCCCACTAGTTCACTACTATTGAAGAGCCTCAGAAAGGAAAATATCTCTGAGTCATAAACTTTTTGTAGATTTAATGACAACCTTGCAATTGCACTGGCATTGCCGCCAAATTGAGAAAACATTCAAAGAAAGTAGAATCCACATTAACTTGGGTAACTTAGTGTGAAGCCTAGATCAATGAAAAAAGTGAGAAAAAATAAAAGTCTCATGCATACATTAGAGGAAAGCTTCTGTGTATTTTAAATTCTTTCAACAATCTGTGCCAAGTGCTTGCTGTCCACCGTGCACTGTGATTCTTCAAGACAACGTTTGTTCCCAGCTATTAGCAGGGGAGAAAATTGATGCTAAGTAGGAATTGATGACATCTTTGCAAGCCTATGTGTTTTCCTCTAAAACACAGCTATTTAGAGAATGTGCTTTTTCTTACCTGATTCCTTTGGAATCTCTGTTATTTTAAGTATCTATCGTATTGTACACACCTAGAATATTTCAATTATTGCATTCTGTCACTATGAGAGAAAGCTGGAGTTTTGCTGAGTTTTGCTCCATCATGTTCTCAAGTGAGAGCTGATTTCAGCTCATCTATTCACTAGTCATTTTCATGTCTCTGCTAGTCTTTTATCATTAAAAAACTAACTGTAGCATCTATTTTTGAAGACCTATCTTATACAGAAACCAGGAATTTAGATATCAACAAGCACAGATGATGAAGTGACAGTGACTGTTTTCTACTCTTCCAACCCTAGTAAATTTTACCTTGCCTCGGATTGAGCAACTTTCACCACGCTCCTTCAGCCTATGTGTACCTAGATCTCTCTATCTTATCCAACTCTTGCTGTTTCACCTAATCTTCTTCACTTAAGTTCAAGGGCAGACTCAAGCATTTCAGGAGGTTGTAATCTTAATGCTTTCAGAATGGAAACCCTATTTGTTTTCCTTGAGAAAAGCTCAAATTGAACATACGGTGGCATTCAAGATCCTGAAGGACAAAATGTCATCTGTCGGAGCCCATCATCTTCCTCTTAGGGCCCCCTTTGTACTATGTCTCTTGTCTGTGTGACAGGAGTCAGCCCTGAAAGCATTTACGTGTTTATTTTTATTTTCACGCTGGACTTTTAACACCAAGGAGGCATTTAGTGCATAGAGTTGTAGGGCTTCAGTAAATAGTAGCATTCTTCCAAACATTCTGGAAATTAGGTTTTACCTCTGGCATTGAAATTAGGATATCATCCTCCTTGCCGTTGTCTCTGTGATACTGGGATTTGGCATAGAATCAGTTGAACATGACAACTCCACAATGAGACCTCTTCTCACTCATTACTTATATAGTTCGCAACAGTCAGTGTTGCAGGCATTAAAAATGATTTTTTAGAAATGAAAACTGCAGTTTCAGAGAGGCAGAAGAATGACATTCCTTTCAAATATGTAAACGTTAAAATAGAAACCATATGACAAGGATTCTGACTACTTGGGCAACGCATATGTTTTTCTGTTGTTAAAAATCTGAGATTTGCAATAATTGCTTGGTCTGCTTGTGAACATTGCACTTCATTTTTATGAAACTAACCATCACTGGCAATGAGGACAAGTGCTGCCCAGAAATGCAATCTTATTCCTACTGTAGCCATTTCTAGAATAAAATAGTGCTTTTGCATGCTCCCCACTAGAACATTATTGAGAAAGGAAGGAAAACATTAGAATTCAGGGAAATCTAGAAGCCAAAAGAGACAACAAATAAGATCTAGGGAGCATTTGGCTGAAAGACAATTAGCACGAAGAACATATGGTGATCAAACTGAAGTTTTGTGCATCTTGGCAGCTATATACCAAATGCCACAGCAATTCCTTTACTTTGCTTAGTAAATGGGCTTGACCATAAGAGGAAATGAAAGATTCAACACTGTGAAGGAGCAGAAATCATTTAGGCTTAGCTCGCTAGACTGTTTTAGGGGCAAATTTCTTGAGTTAAGCTAGTCCCTCTCTCCACACCATTTTTTATCCAAATTACCACCCCACTGTATGGAAAGCAGGCTCACATTCATGCTCTGGCATGAAATCCCAAGTCAGATTAAAAAGTTGGTGATCAGGATTGGAGCCAGAGGTGACAGAGCAGTGGATGTAGAAAATTATTTTTAGAAATGCAATTAATTATTTTTGGTGAGCATCCTTAAGTTTGCTTTTGTTTTCTAGACCCAGTATGAAAATTTAGAATCAGTTGATGTTGAGTGATTAAATGAATTCAGGGAGTTTTCTTTTCCCTGTTGTAGTGTGAATATGAGAAAAATCGGACATTTTCTTACATTGTGCAGGGAGGCCCTGTGTGATTATTACAGTTGCGTTTAGGCCCCAAGAATTTTCATGGTGTTTCTTGATTTCCATAGTACAGCAGTCCTACCAAGCAGTTTTTAAAAAAGCCATCCTTCAATTTGTTTGAAATTGATAACAACTTTATACAATGGTCACAGAGATATCTTTGTACAAGAAGATACAACAGTATTTTCTCTTAGGCTTCTGCTAGTTCTGAAATCACAAAAACATCATGTATTTGGAAACATTTTTGTGCTATGTAAGATGGCCTCATCCATTGTTTAAATTTATTATCACTGTTACACATTTCTTTTTTACCATGAGCAATATGATCGTTTTGGTTAAAACACACTCTTTATAATGATCATATGTCACTATATTAGTTAGTTAAAAATAGCTTGTATCATTAATCCAAAAGGCAACAGCTATGTATCATTCTAAGGGGGTAATATTCAATGCATTGGCAAAAACATTACTTAAAGGTGAGTGTTGCTAACAATAGGCTTTAAAAAGGACAATGCACATAGATATTGCATATGGCAGCATCTTCACAATATATAGCGCTTTGTACTTGTATTTAGTTTTTGAAAACTACTTTTTAAAAATAATTTCATGAAAAAAAATCTTTGCAGCCAACAATTCAACTTTGCAGACTGACTCTGGCTGTCTTACTACTTTGCTCGTATCTTCTGCAATTCTTCAAAGCTCAATACGCATCATGTACTTTTCACAGTAGTTACCCTATAATTGCTGGTAGATGCACTTAGCAATGAATTCCTGGAGATTGGGCATTTTAGATCCCACTAGCCAAAGAAGGTGGTATAAAATCTTTGCAGTTTAAGTAATACAGAATATGTGAAAAATCAGGATAAATGGGAAGCAGCAAAGCAAAGTGAATTTGAATCCCTGGGCTCAAAGCTCAGTTTTTCTTTTCACTAACTATAAACCTTTGATCTTGACTGCTTTATGGCATAGGTTTTTCAACTGCAAATTAAAATATTGTGGTTCTCACCTGATAGGTTTATTACAGGGCATAGAAATTGTGCCTGAGCCACAGCACAATATGAAAGGTTAATTCATTATTTTTTTGTATTTTTATCAAATTTGCAATGAACACGGTAGTATTCACTGTTATAAATAAGAAAGCTAACACTCAGGTTATGCAACTTGCACAAGATCAATTCCGAGTTTGATACCTTGTTCACTGTTACTCACTGGCTTACTTCCTTATCAAGTCTCAGCTCAAGTTTCATCCTCCTATAATGTGAATGTAATCTGGTAGCAGGGAGTATCAAGTGAATCAGCAATTAGGCTGGAATATTCTGGGGAAAGGTAGCAGTATAGGGAGAGTCCTCTGGGGCCACCATGCTAGAGAACTTGCTTGTCACAGAGGATCTGATCCTGGTCAGCAAATTCAGCTGCTACCCACCAGTGACCAGTTGCTATTTTCTTGAAGGCTTTACAAAGTACATTTTCTCACAAGATTTGGGTCTCATTAAAAACATGAAGCAGCAATTCTGAGGATGGAATACATCTCTATTAAAATGGGGTATATGATCTATCCCTGCACAAATGCACACCCAGATTATTCAGAATGCCAGGGATATGGCAAAGTTTTCATGCTGAAGTCATTCCATCTCCCCTTTGAACACACACAGAGCAGAAGACTTAGAACAAGAAACCAGGGATTCTGGCTCTGATTTTTTGTCTTAGTAGATATAACTGATTTCTGAATCCTAATTCTTCATTTTTATAAAGGGATAGCAGTATTATTTCTGTACCTTTATCTCTATAGCTTTGTCGAATAGACAAGTAAAATATACATGAGAAAATGTTTCTGCAGTTTACAAAGAACTATGATATCCTTATTGTGCCCATAGTCATGATACTGGCAAATAATCCTTTCTGGATTCATCATAGAAGTTTAGGTTTTCCTTTACCCAGCAATGAAGTGAAAGTAAAGCCATTTGACAAATCTGGCCAAAAGCCAGAATTTCTTAACATCCTTTAGGTCCCACTTAGCATTTTGGAATCAGCCAAACCTATTTGCTATAAAAGGGCATATTGGATGCTGCTTGAAACTCCTTTGTTTCTTAGATTGAGCTTAGGGACTTTGCCAACTATTTTCATTTTCCTCTCTTGTCCCTCATCCCTTGCTTTGGTTAATGTATTCAGGTGGAGGACTAATCTATGTTTTCTAAGAACAAATGCAACATCATTTGTCTTTCTGGGAGGAACTCTGGATAAGACAAATACTTTTTATTGACTTATATCTGATAATTTTTTAAAAACGCTTATGCAACAAATGTGGAGGGAAGGACTTGCTGTAATTGATTAGATTAGATTGTTTACTTATTTTTAAGTTGTGAGATAAAACTAGCTTTCCTGTATAATCTCTATTCGGTTGAGTTACATCCTTATGAAATTGATGCCATAGTGCATAAGTTTTATATGGTTAAACCAAATATATTTGAAGGGGGGACATTTTAAAATGAAATACTATTTGTGTTGAAAATCATGTTTGAATGTATCTTAATGAAGTTGTCACTCCTCAAACTTTTAAGGGTTTTTGGAGAGCTTGGAATAATAGTGCATTCCTGTCATCCTAGCTACTTGAGAGACTGAAGCAGGAGGTTCACATCAGCCTAGGAACTGAAGGCCAGCCTGGACAGCACAGTGAATATAGTCAGATAAATAAATAGGTAAATAAATAAATAAATAAGTTTGTGAAATATATTAGAATGAAAAGAAATTTCTAGTTCTCTAACTTAATAGAACTCTTTCATGTCGACATAAGTGAGACATGAGTATTAATGTGCAATTGCTACTGAATATCTGTCGGAGAAACATTTGCGGACTGAATGCCACATACTTTCAGGCACAAGTCATTCGATTAGCAGGATTTAGATTTCTCAATGGAATCTTCAGAAACTCACGAAGGAGTGGCATCCATGGGAAACAGTGTGAACCTATGCTGGGGGTGGGGTGGGTGGATAATAAAATGTTGTTGAGTGAATCAGCCTCCCTTTTGCATGATGTTTCTAAAACGTGCACATGTTTCAGTATTGAGAAGGTTTCTATAAATACGTCTTGGTCGAAAGTGAACAAAAATTGTACAGCCATTAGCTGTGATCACCACTGGGTTAAATCCATTCCTGGAGTAGGAAAGGCAGAGCGAGAATGAAGGTTGAAAAATTGGCAAGGGCACAGGAGACGTACACTAGTGGGATAATAAGATATGGGGACCTTGTTTTGACCGGTGCCTGCAGTGATTTTCACTTGCTAAGGGCACCCATCACTCTGTGGTGGACACTCGCTAAAATAGCAACTCCCCTGGCCTTGGCAGCTTTAACACCAGCATCTGCATCTTACATTAACTGCACACTTTTTGAATGATTTCAGGGTCAATCTGAGCCGGGCAGCAGCAGGAGAAGTTCTCTGTCACTTCAACTCTGCTCCCACCTCTGCGTTAGGACCATCAAAGTCTTGTCAGCAGCAATGATTGCTCACTGATGCAGCAAGTGTGGAAGACAGAAAGGAAATTGGCGATCCTGGTCCCCAGACAGGAACAGCAGCTGGTATCGGGCATCTGAGGGGGCACTGCCATCCTGGTAGGTTTTGGAGGTATTTATGTAATCTTCCAAGCTGCCTGGAAGCTTGGTGGGTTGGGTATAAATGATCAGATGCAAATAATCCCCAGTGGTCACGGCTTGTTGTCCAAAAATTTTACTGCACTGCACACAAGGACGGGCTGAAGGCAGTCTGTTAATAACCTGGTGGCGAGAGCCACCTAAAAGGGGGAGCCATTAAAGCCAGGCAGACTGTCACTGGCATTACATTCACTTAGGGAGCCAACATTGCTCCGTAATGAATGACCTCTTCCACCTGAGCAAAAATAAAAGGACTACTGCAGCTCTTCAGCAGCTGAGCTCCCCGTCTGGTGGAGGTTTATTATTATTCTGAATGAGATTCCACACTTTCACCCCAGGGAAGCAAAAGGAGAAGAAGCAGCGCTTACTCTTCCTCTGAAATCTAATGCTGTCTAATATTTCCTAGACTACATCCGTCTCGCTGACTTACATTAAAATGACTTATATTAATGATATAAATACTTGGCTCATTGCTGCTAATAAATAAACAAGTAAATCAAAAATATTATTATTATTATTATTATTATTTTGTAATTGCCAGGCCACAAAGCTGAGTCTGGTAGATGTTAATCATCTCAGTTCATTTTAGAGATAAGAAAATAATGGCTTGGTGGGGTCGAGTGGCTGCCTATGGATAAGGCATTGCTGGGGAGCCCAACAAGACTGCCCTCCCTGGAAGCTCTTCAGTGGTATGCTTACGGCCATGTTCACCCATGCACTCCCCCAAATATTCTTCAAGCTCATCTTCCTTTCTAAATTTCAAGTTCATTCAATCATGTATCTGACAAGTGTTGAACTCCTGCTCCATGCCAGGCAGCATGCTAATCAGTGGATTGATATTTCATGGAGGGATAGAGGTAGCTATCGCGGGGATAGGATTCAGAGCTCCTCGATTAGGAGAAGGATAGATGCCTGGGTGCTTCAGCCTGAGGTGGAAATAGCTAAATGTCACTCAGAGACGCAAACAAGAAGTGACAGAAGAGATTATTTGGATTTTTGTTTTCTTATTTGGGTGATAGCAAGACTAAAAGCAAAATGAGGAATTTAAATAGGACGAAGGATGTATTATATGAAGAGCCAAATGACCTTGACAGGAGATTGGCAAAATAGAGGACATGGTGATCTCCATCCCAGCCTGGCAAATTCTCCCCTACAGCATCCCACCATTGGAGCCAAACTATTTCTGGAGTTGCAATAAGCAAAACACTCTGAATTTTACTACCTGAAGAACCTATCTTCTGTGGTCTCATCCCTTCCAAATACTATCATTTAGCATATTTCAGGAGAAAAACGAAAAGTGGTACCTGACATGGAGAAAGAACAAAATTTAGAGGCATTAAGGATGTAAAAGAAAGTCAAATAAGTGAGGGGTAGCCATTGGTTTCTTTGCATGTATTGTCTAAAGAAAAGCTTTGGTACAGCTCTGTTGCTATTTGGTGAAGGAGAGAACAGTTTGAGTGTTAAGGTCACATTTTATGTATCATGAAATCCATTCTAGGTCTGTCTCGTTTTGCTTTTCAATGTATTCTTGAGAGATGCTAAGCATTTTAGAAGAAAAGCTGTCTGCTATTTACCACGTATTTCTCAAGGACCAAAGTTTCCTGATTCCTCTAATTCAGATGAGGTCTGTGTTCCTCTTATGTAAATCTTGGAGGGAATATGCTGTGTGTGGGTATTTGGAGACATGGAAAAGTAGAAGGAAGTACTTTTGATTCAGGACATTGGTGTTTTACCAAGCCTCAGGTATATGCTCTCTGTATCCAAAGAGAAACCACCTCTCAGGGGAACAAATAGTGCTTCATTTCCAGGCAACCTTGCCCAGTGGTTCATGGTAGGAACATGGCTATAATGTGGCTGGGGATTGATCTTGCTGCAGAATTTGCTTCCTGGAGAACCTGTGTCTATTACCCAGCTGCTCTGGGCTTCAGTGTCCTCACTTGTAAAATAGAAAGTTCTTTTCAGAGACTATTCTAAAAATTATAAAAGAAAATGAGACATATGTAGATTCCAGTGAATGCCCAATAAAAGTCCGATATTGGTTTTGGTGCTATAATCTATTGTCTTCTTTCTGACACCTTTCAAATCAAATTTTTCAATCTAAAGGCCTGATGTGGTTTCTTTAGCAGGTGTATTTTATTCAATAATCACTAGAGCTTATCCTTTACTTTACATTGACCTTCATCATACAGATGTCAACACTTTCAGAGTGATACTCAGTCCCACCTAGGTTTTCTTAAGTACAAGGGAATCAGAGCAATAAGTTCTAAATTTTGTGGGTCAGTTTTAGCTAACTTATTTGCTATTTTTAAGTTTTCTATGCATTATACCAATGCAAAACACACATAAATAGCCCCATCAGCATCAGAAAGTATATCCAATGTTAAAATCTTATTTTTGTAAGTCATTACAGAGCTAAAATTTTAACTTTTTAAATTGAACTGTGAATATATCCCACGACTGGTAATGCTTATCAACAGTTATTTATTTTAAAGGAAGATAAAACAGTTTGTTTCAGAAAAGTGAGTATCTTTGTTAAAATATCGGCTATAAAAATTTGTGTAATCTAATTGCAAGTTGCCCTCTAGGTAAATAGCACACCAAGATAAAACAGGGTGCAAAGTAAAACTCTCAGTTTGGATATAGCTATTCTACAATGTCAGGCTGACTTCCTTGTTCACTAACGAAATGAGTATGTAAGTATGGAAATTATAAGCTCTCAGTTTAGTCGTTCAGAATATTAGGTAGTCATACAGACACATAAGTAAAAGGTCTGTACCACTGACCCTTTTTCCTAATTAGTATAAGATATATACAAGGATTTTAGCTAGCAGTGGCAAGTTTACTAGCAGGGAATTAATCACAATATTTGCTTTTCATTTGCATTTGGATTGCGGTGAATTTTGTAGAAAGGAATGAAATTTTGAAAAGGGCTATCAAAACAATTTTAGAAACTTTTCTGCTCTTGAGTTGAACAAGTTTAGAGAATAAATAGTTTCCCTGGGTGCCAACTGGGTTATGCTTTGTTGCTCCTCTGAGTCGATTTACTTATCTTTTGCAATGCTGTCAAGTGTCTATTATCATCCTTAATCAAGAACAGTGGTCCCCAAACAAATCAGAGGCAGAGCGGCATCCAAGAAGGGTACCATCATGCTGCCTTTAAAAAATGTAATTGATTATATAGTTGCTTAATTTTGTGGGGAGGCACTGCAGCGAGTATTGGTAGATATGAAGCCAGACACCCATTCATGCAAGGAAGATCTATAGATGCAATTTCAAAGTGCTCATTTCAGAAATTATGGAAGTTTTCCCCAATGGAAGTTTTAATGTGAGTTGTGCGAAAAAGCTAGACAGTCAATTTCTCTTTCAAACAACACTGAGAATGTAGATTTTGACAGAAGTGAGCCTAGCTTTACCCATTTGACCACTTCTAGCTTCTAAGTAACTTAAAGTTGACGAAGCAAAGAGTCAAAATTAAAGTAGAAGATAGTAATATATCTTGTATGTGTCATTGGGAGAAGAAAACATTCCATTAGTACCTCTTTCTTTAAGTATATTTACACTGTTATGCTAAATTACATATATTACATATACTAATTAATATAATGACTAAGTTATTCTAAAGTTATACCAAAAGTAATTCTAAAATTATACCAAAAGTACCAAAAAATCTGTCTGCACTTTTTGAGTCTGCTCTGCAATAGTCATCTAGTTAGAAAGTGTTTGTTTTCTTCAGAATTTTTTTCTCATCCACATAACTTGAAGTTACAGTCACTTGCTTAACACGTACTTCTGGGACAGATTGAAACAGGGACAATTATAACATGATGATATTCAGTTCCCTTGCATAAAGCCAGCCAGAATCCCACTATTCTGTTTGTACAAAAAGCCACTTGTACTCATCCACAGCATGCAGGGGGCTATATGGATGTGGCTAATCAAAGGAATAATTTTGTAGAGACAGCAACTTCCAGGTTTGTTAAGGGATTAAAAGTTCATGAAGAGTCATTTAGCATTTGTAAAGGAATAGTGGGTGGTCAGTCTACTTCTAAGTCTCTTCTTTTGTCTGTCATGGTCATGCCCACACTGGGGTATACGCTTGTCACACTGTTTAGTATGTTCTCTCAATTTCAGGCTCAAGTACAATCATCACATTTCCTTCTGTGACTTCATAAAAAATGTCTACAGAAATACATACATGCATATTGAAGAGAAAACTGTTTGGGCTGGGGTAAGTGTACATGTTTACTCAGCATCAAGTTCAAAATCTTATCCATAGAAAGTCCACCAAGAATAGCCATTATGAAGCCATTTAGAAGCAATTTGCTTGTTCTTGGCTTTGTGAGTTAGAATAATGTGTTCAACAATAAATTCATGCAGAAACTTTTGGGAAGAAGTATAAGCAAAATTAAGAAGACATGGGTATATTTATTCATCTATTCATTTTAAAAAAATGAACAAATTATAGTCAAATCTAATTATGGAGTACACAGTGATATTACAATATATGTGTGCAGTATGAAATGATTGAATCCAGCTAATTAAAATACACACATTCCCTTCAATGCTTATTCTACATTTCTACTGTTTAACTTCAGCTTCTTCCTGTTTGACTGACATGTTTGATCATCCTCCACCCCCACCCAACGTCTAGTAATCACCATTCTGCTCTCTGCTTTTATTGTAATAGATTCCTCTTGTAAATAAGATGGGTGTTTTTGCCTTTCTATAAGTAAAATTCATAGAATTATTTATAATTGCTATAATGTGAGATCAAAGTAAGTGTTCATGAGTGAATAGAAGAATAAAGAAAACGTGGGATATTCTGCTCATTTCTATAGAGTTTTTATGAAGTACCAATCATTATTTTGGATGCTAAAAGTCATAGAATATTAAGAGTCAGGCCTTGTCTTTCAAGAGCTTACAGATTGTTAGGGAAGGGACATCTGAACAAATGAGTTTTGACAATGCATATTCTACCTAAGAGGGTTACCTTACCCCAATTATAGGAGGGCATGATGGGGAAGGACTGCGTTTTGTGATTATGATCCTTAAAGTAACACAAATGTCAGTAGAAGTTACTTTGGCATATTATGTGTATTCATGTGCGTTGTGCTGAGTTTCTGGCTTATTTGTTATTGGTGGTAGCTACTATCAGAACAGTGGTAGGACTTGAGATTGCAAAATAAAGAAGAGGCCAGATTTTCAAGTCTTTGATAAATCCTGCTGCGAATCTGAATTTTACATTGAAGACATTGTAGGCATTCTTAGCATAGAGTGAAGAGATTAGTCAAGCATCTTAAGAAAATGCTTCCTGGAGGCAGTGGGAACATGTGAACCTGAGAACAAGCTAATGCTTTTTTTTCTGAAAGGAAAGTTAGGGTAATTATGTCTCTTTTTCACAAAAAAGAGAGTAAATCCTGACCTGTTTTTAAAAAAATTTTTTTAAACTCAAAAATGTTAATATTTTAAAGCTCAAGTCAAAATACTCAGTTTTCTGTGATGGATTAAGTAGGTGCTGGCCAGGAATCAAACTCTTTGCAGCCTTTAAAGTACACAAGCACTACAAGAGTTCATGCTAATCCATGTAATCATGCAGAACACAGAGGGTTCTGTTAGTCTAAGAATTTAGTCCACCTAAAATTTTTTTAATATGCTGAAAGCTGACTTTGGATTGAAACAGCACTATAATTTACAAGTGCTTTTTTTTTGTGTGTGTGTGGCACTGGGGATCGAACTCACAACCTCACACCTGCCAGGCAGGTGCTTAAGCCGCTGAGTCAAACTTTTGGCCCTAGTTTTTTGAGACAGGCTCACCTATGTAGCCCAAGCTGGCCTCAATTC
This sequence comes from Dasyprocta punctata, assembly GCA_004363535.1. Classification (NCBI taxonomy): domain Eukaryota; kingdom Metazoa; phylum Chordata; class Mammalia; order Rodentia; family Dasyproctidae; genus Dasyprocta; species Dasyprocta punctata. The sequence continues at coordinate 69,282 of RJWM01006751.1, forward strand.
ACAACGCTCCTCCTACCTCAACCTCACGAGTGCTGGGATTAAAGGCATGTGCCACCACACCTGACTCCATACAAATGCATTTATTGACTGTTGCTATGGACCTATGGCAGATAGATATGGGTTAATGAAATAAACTATAAAAATTTTCATTCAATGATCCAACAAATATTTACCAAGAATTTACTATGTGCCATGGAATATGCTAGCCATTGGAGTTCCCAAGGGGCAAGCTTACATGGGTCTCATAGGCTAGCACAGCATGAAGGATGGATAAGAATGAAGTTAGGAGAAACACAACTCTTTCCTCTGTGTCAGTGGAAGACATTGAGAATATTTAAATGGGCATATTTAACAGTTCTATCCAAAGTAAACCTTAAATTCATTACATCAGAGGCCCCAGATCTTATCTGAGAGATGCTTTCTGGCAAGTGACAGTGTATGTGCAGGTGTATTCTCATTTTTGTTATTTAAGTTTGACTAACATAATTTTATTGATTTATGCTATACAACTCCATTTATCTAATTGACCTAAGAATTGTGTAACTATTTCTAGGCTAAGTCAAGCTAATAATCTAATCCTGAATGTTTGAAATTGAAATTACTTGCACAATTTTATAAAACAACTTCCTATTTAGGACAATGAACATCGTATATGACTTCAAAAAAGATATAAGGAAATCAATAATGGCTACCATAATGCCTCTTGTTATCTTCAGAATAACTGCTCATACCATCAGGCATAATAAAATCAAACAAAATAGCACAGAATAAAACCAATAAAAACAGAACAATGGAAGCAATACAGGACTTCAAAACTATAGTAAAACAACAGTGGTTACCATAATGCCTCTTGTTATCTTCTAAGTAGGTGCCTATAACATCAGACATAATACAATCAAACAAAGCAAAATAGAACAAAATCACTCAAAACAAAACAATGAAAGCAATGCAGGGCTTCAAAACAAGATAATAGAGTTATAAGCAATCACAATGCTACTTGGATTATAGTTTCCATAATAGCAGTTAATTCTGTTTCAGTGTAATAAATCTGGTATTTCCTACCAGAAGCCAAGCTCAGCTCACAGGTCAATGTGGACATAAAGGATTCTTGAGTAGGAGGTGGTGAGCATGCGCTAGAAGGATTTTGGATTAGGGGAATGGAGAGAAACACTAGAAATTTTATACAGAAATAACCTCAGTGTATGTAATGCTTTTAGAAGTGAAATGCAGAAAGTCAACCTTAATAAAGAAATTTTCTGGTATCATGCAAAACAATAGTTCAAACAAACAATATAGGAAATATAATTTTAAATAAAATATTCTCAGACACTACCCCAATTCAAGGATACTGCATTGTTTGTCTTTGACTTCAAGCAGAATTTATTATTTAATTTAAAAAATGCATCCAGCTTGAAGAAAACAAATCTAATACCACGTTTGAAATATTGTCTATATTGTTTCAATGAAATTTCTTTTCTTTTAATGATTCAACTCCACCTATATATATATTTTTATTTTTGTGTGGACATTTTATTATTTATGAAACAAACAGAACTAGTTAGGCAGGTCAAGGATTCAACTCTTTTTCAAAGTAACTATGAGTCATTTGGCATTTCTTTCTGTTTTCACTAGCAGTACACTAAGTACCAGGGCACTGTGTGAAAGAGGCAAGTATTTGAATCAGTCAGTCATTCAATGCTTACCAATTGGCCTTAATTCAGAATGAGAGTTTCAGAGCTGGAATTAACACTTAAGATGAGTTCATGTACTCCTCTATTAAGAAAGAAATCAGGTCCAGAGAAGAAAGGCTAAACTTATCTCTTCTTAGTGGAAATTTCTAGTTTATTCGAATCAGGTCCTTTAGGAAAAGATCTCTAGTGTATTTATGATCTTGTGGGGTGTTTCCATTGCATAACCCCAGGGGCACCATTCATGGGTGGAAGTTTCTTGAACACAATCCCTAATACTGTATCAGTACTACTTCCATTGGGTAAACGTTTCTGTCAGAGTGCAGAAATATGATGACCTGAAAACACAAGGAAGACAACGGTATCGTTAAACCCTAAATTTTAATTGCAGCACGTGCAATTAAAATGCATATCACGCGGGATCACGGCGCCCGAGCGGTATGCGGTGCGGCACAGTTGGCATGAGGATGAGACAGGGCTCTGGAGGAAATCCGTGGCACGTCGGCTGTATTTTACCATCTCGGCGACGGCATTATCAGTACCTCGGACACTTACCACACGTCTCAGAGATACACGGTGTGAACCGGAGGGTCCGATTTGGCCCTACGTGTGTCCCTTCTGTGAACCTTTTCTGGGGCCTGGCCCTTGATTCCAGCCGCCACTATCTGCCGCTGAAGGCAATCAAGCGGCGCTAGGGTTCTGAAGCTATGACCAAGAAAGAAAAAGAGAGAATTGAAAGCGTTTCCATCCATTTTATTGGCAAAGAGTCAAGGAAAACAGTTGAGAAATATTTGTTAGAAGAGGAACTCTGAAAGTCACAGTTACTTGCAAGGTTGATGACTACACTTCGCCTGTCGTTAGCCATAGATAACCCCAGCAATTTAAATTATAGAAGCCACATACAAACAATTCAAAGCAAAATTATGGGCATTCCTTAAAACCTCCTGTTTTTCACTTGGTTGACTAAAATCAGAAAAAATGACTGTGTTTATGACTTGGCAAATGTCTTAAATCAGAAAATTCCGTGTGTACTTCCTCTTGGGATGAATTTGCATTTATATGAAGAGAAATAACAAATGTATATTTGAGAGTTGGATCCTGTCTGTTTTTTCAATTACGCTTATTAAATCCTGCTCCCCCTTTCTCCTCGAAGGAGTCCATCACTTTAGATTGCTTTAAGGATGAATGGAGAGACAGAGAGTCTGAAGCGGAAATTACACAGCAAGCCAGTGGTGGAGCTCAAGGGTAGAACGTGGAAAGGCGAACCCTGTGTCGTACTGTTTAATACAGCAGTCTCTTGTGGAGAGGGCACCCTCACAGCTGCAAGCTTATTCACTTATTATTTATCTTTAAATATTGCTAGAGCAGCGTAGAAAGCTAAAATGCTTCAATACACACACGCATGCACACACACTAACACGTGTACTGTATAATTACTACTCAAAACAATCCCATGAGATAGCTTTGCACGTTATTGTGTTTCTGGGTTACAAAAGAAACTGGAGCATGATGAGGTTAAGTGGTTTGTCAGGTAATTGTGAGCAGAGCTGTGAATTGGATACAGTGATGTAGGCCGAGTTTTGTTCTGGTTGCTCATAGGGGTTGAAGACTCTCCTGAGTTTTGGCCTCTAAATGGAGCCATGAATTTAGAAGTTGGTATAAGAATCAGAAAGGATTTGGTTTGAGGCAAGGAGGTCACAAGAAGGAGCATAGAAATCAGCCTGTGGAGTCCCTCTACAATTTAGGGAGGAGATAACTTTAAGTTTTTTTTTTTTTTCCCAGCAACAGAGATGAATTCTATTCATTTTCCCCCATCTACCTCTCATTCTCAGTTGGTTGAAATCATCAAATAGACAAGGCTGTCTTGTCAGTGTTTTAAATTTGTAAATATGTGGCTTCAAAACATTCCACAACCACACACACACACACACACACACACACATATTAGTTTTAGGGACTGCAAGATTACCATGAAGCTATAAAAATGAAGCACTCTTAGCCTTTCTTCTCTGTCTCCTGATTTTGATATCAAAAGAGAATAGAGAACAAATTTAAAATCGTTTCAACAGAATTGTAAAAATTATGCTACATTATTGGAAGGAAAGGTGAGAATTCAATGGTTTATTCAGGTCATTGGGATGTATGGGGTAACTGTTTCCGAGGGTGGGTTCAGTCAAATAGGGTATGCTTTAAAGAGCACAGTTATCAAAAAAGCACATTCTTATCTCAGTAAAATCCATATGAGCAAAGCAAGAAATTTATTATGAACCTTTTAATCTCGAATCTGAAGCAATAATAACAACAGTATTCTTGATATTATTGATACCATTATTACGGGTTCTAGCTGTTTATTGCTCTTGCTTCTTCACTAAGGACAGGATCAGGTGCTGTTCACACATGGTCAGTAGATTATATCAAATGAAGGAGCAGGTTTTTTGTCAGTCCCTGGTCTATGTTTCCTATCTCCATGGTTACCTTTGCATTTTATGATTTCAAAGTTTATAAACGTGCTTCCCAGAAATTCCCACAGAATTAGAGCTTTCAGTCTTACTGAGCCTAGAGAGAAATAGAAAGGATGGTATTGCTTCTTCAGGAAGACAGTTGAAAGACTAGTTTACAAAGCGAAAATATCAGTGCGTGAGTGGAGAAGCTGCAACATTGCGATTGTGTGTATCACTGTAGTTTTCATTTCCATTCATCCTTTGAAATACAGTTGGTAGGAATTTGGGGAACCAGAATACTTGGCATTAGAGCCTGATATGTTCCAGTAAGAGAGTTAGAGTTAGGTAGCTCACATTAATGGTCATGTTTTCATAACAGCTCTCACCGCACCCGCGGACAGCCAGTCACGTGAGACATTGCTAGTAGTGTCCTGTGGGCCGCTGAATCTCTGACTCTGCCTCAGTGTGAAGCAAACCACTTTGGCAAAGAGCCCACTTAAGAGATGGCTTTACTTGACGTCTGCCGACAGAAGAGTTCACCCTCCATGAAAAATAGAACACTTAACTTGCAGTAAAGTTGATTACGTGCAGAATAGACCTAATATTCCAACACAGAAAAAAATGCAAAATTGCTTCTTTTATTTTCACATTTTTTCACCATGCCAGAAAGAATGACCTGTTCCCCTAAACATTTAGAAGAAAGAATGTCATACTAAGGAAAAAATAACTTGATCTAAAAAGCATTTGTTACTTTCCACTAATAATTATTTGGCTGTATTTCCTCCCATCCTCAGCAGAAAAATTTGTCCTGACTAACACAGTGCACACACAGTCAGACTGTGTTTGCATGTCAGAGCCCTACAAATATTTTCTGGCAAGGTAGGGATTTGGTAGTTCTGCTTTTCCTTTTGCATTACTGGCACTTTTCATGTTCTATGTGATCCCCACAGGGTTCAAGACTTGCAGTGGTGTTGATGGGTAGGTCCTTGGGGAGTAGCCAGTTTCCTTTTCAATCTTACTGCATCTACTGAAAAGTAGCCAGATTGATGACAACGCATGATGCATTTTACTTAAGGATGAGAATGGAAATATCTATATTAGCAAACATTAAAATTACTGTGTGGGTGCACATATTACATGACCTCTATTGACATTACTGTATTTAAAAAAAATTCTCTCATCATTCTAACATGATTACCAATGCAACTAGCACACATGGGCACACCCCACTCCGAAAGTTAACATGACTTGTTTAAGATGTGGATTAGGGGTCTTCCTCTTATACTATTACCAGGTTAATCCTGTTTTAGTAATGAGCTTTACTTATGAGCATGTATGCATTTTACATGCATATACATCATTAACTTCCTGTGAGATTCAGACAGATCTAACCAGCTACCTGTGACATCAATTTAGTTTCAGAGCCTGTACAAGTTATATGTGATTTATAGAAATCTGTTTCTTTCCCTAATCTTTCTTTTTAGCCTCTCACAAAACTGCATCTTTTAGCTTTCCAAGTCTCTTTTCTTTTTCCTTGCATGAGTCCTGCAGGTATTCTTGAACCTATGAGCCAGGAGTGCGTGGCCACGTTTGCTTATCTTTTCCGTTTCATCAGGCCAAGGGTGTTTCATTATAAAGGATCAGCTTCCATGGCACCAGAGCACAAGCCAAGGTTACTTAATGTGTACTTTGAATTCACTGGGGACCAATTGTTCATATTATTAGAAAACAAGCAGCCCACCACTATTTATAGTTAAATTACACAGGTAATTTCTACTGCTCTGATTCTGGAATTCACTTTGTTGTAGTTTAGATCTAATATGTCCACACAAAGTCCCATGTATTCAGAGCTGGGACCTCGTGAGCAGTGCTGGGTCACGGGGAGCATGGCATAAAAGGGTGTATTCTTGTTTCCTCTTCTTCCTTCTTCTTCCTCTCTGCCTGTCTGTCTCTCCCCCAGCCCGCTTCCTGGTTGTTAGGAGGTGAGCAACTCTCCTCCACCCCCTTTCCTCATGCTGTTTCTGCCTTGGATCCATTCACGTTAAGACCAAATCCACTGAAAACGGTGAGCCAAATTAATCTCTCCTCTTTGTGAGCGTTGGGTATTTTGTCCCAGCAATGGGAAAGCTAATACAAACTCTCTCTCCTCACTGAGTAATTGCCAGTTTTCTTTGATATCCGCACACTACAAAGACGTGGAAATGGTGGTGGAGTTATGACTTCTACATTTTAACTAACAGAAGGTGAGCTGTGAAGGAGAAAAGGTTTTGCTTGGGCCCCACTTGGCACATATTCATTTCAAAAGTCCTTTGCAAAGGAAATGAAAATCTAAATTCAGAGAAGTTTCATTTTTTCCCACATGGTAAGTCATGCTATGAACTACTATGATTCTCAGAACTTTAACATGGTTATTGTTTTTTCAATTGTTATTACTATGAGCCTTCACAAACCATCAGTCTGGAAGAAGTTTGTGTTTTTAAGTCTAGGATGCTGCAGAATCCCTTGAGTTGTATAATTCTATGATAGAAGCTTCTGGAACTACTCGTCTCTCAACTGATAGAAGATAAAGGACAGAGCTACCAAATATTTGAGCACAAACATGAATTACTTTAAGAGATACACACAGATGATGTGATAATTTCATGGACTGAGGTATAAATGAGAGGAAACACAGCGACTTCCTCAAACATTATTGTAATACCCCTGTGTAGCGTCAATGCAATAATTAAAATGAGTTAGCACTTTTCCTGTGAATCCAGTTGTAAAAAAGCTTCATAACTGACATACAAAAATACAATGGTACAAAACCTGGAACTGGCAATGATTTTGGTACAAGTTCTTTTGCCTCTCAAGCTTTTAAAAATTGTCACCATGGTTTTCAGTGCCTACCAATCAAATATGCAGTCTTATTATCTGTAAGAAGAAATGGGTTATAAAATACATTAAATTAGAAAACGTATTTTGCTCATTTAGTTTCTAATGATGTTTTAAAGATAAAAACATTCAGAAAATCTACAAAATCCAGAACTACTGTCAGTAGAGGCAAATAGTAGCATTGGATATGGAAACTGTCACACTTGTTACGAACTCCTTGACCTGGAAGTAGACACCCATGAGTCAAGTTCCCAGCTCGCCTCAGTGTGATATTAGCTAAGTTAATAAACTTTACTTACTTTCAGTTTCTACATACTTAATGTGGAAAAAATGATGGAATACATCTCACAGTATAACACATTTGCTCCCCTCAAGGTTCTGTCTGAAAGGATGGCCTTAGAAATGTAATATTGTGGGGATTGCAACATCTGAGTATCTAGTTCTTTTTTTGGTTTAGATATTATCTATTTATAACCTTAGGCAAGTTCCATACTCTCCATACACCAATTTCTCACTTGACTGATGTCTGTAGTGTATTTTGTTTAAAATCTATATACCTGATATATTGGATTGAGCCCTAAAGAACTGCCAGGCTTTTTTTTTTTTAAGAATAAAAGCAAACAAAATAGGACAGAATAAAGCCAAGCAAAACAAAACAGTGAAAGTGATACAGGACTTCAAAACAGGATGACAGGAAATCGAGAATGGTTACCATAATGCTCTTGTTATCTTCAAAATTGCTGCCCACACCATCATACATCATAAAATTAGACAAAACAGAATGGAATAAAAAGAACTAAAACAGAACATTAAATAAAACAAAATAATACAATGAAACAAAACAAAACAGAACAATACTGAATTTTAAAAACAAGACAGAAGGAAATCCCCCATAGTTGCTATATTGCATATTGTTATCCTCTAAATGGATGCTCAGACTTTAGACCCACAAAATCAATCAAACAATACAAGCATTAAATTGTTTTTATATCTCAGTTGCTATCAACTCAGTCTGTGTTCCTCTGAATCAGCTGGTTGCTTATGATGGGGAGTAGGTGGGGGTGTGTGGTTCTTGTCTCTTAGCCCTTGTGCTCGTTCACTCACAGGAAGGGTGAACTGGTTTCTTGTTCCTCCTCCCAGGACCTGTATGGCTGCCACTGGCTCACAGGAAGAGGAACTGCCAATTTTATAGGTTAAATTGTCACATATTGACAAATTTGTATAGAAGAAGATAACCAGTTTTTTTGGGTTTTTTTGTCTACAAAAATTTCGGGAGAGACTGCATGAACTTACTTGCAAGAAAAAGTAGTAGAGACTATAAATGATTAGTGGCTAGTGAGTGGAAACTAGAAATCTCCAGATTCCTTCTTTTTGTCCTTTCCCTTTTCTCTGTGTTAAATTTTTAAGCAGTTGGATATACTTTGCAGTTGTTATTGTTGTTTTTTGACATAATTAACATGGGTTTTGACAAACTGCTTTGTCCTACAGTGTCCCAGTTACCTGTTGTAAATGGTTTATTTCTGAACTCTGTCTGATAAGCAGATCAAAAGAAGAAAACAATATAAATTAAGATTACTCCCTGGTGAGAATTGCAAAACAATGTCTTATTAACAATAGTTGAAAGGAGTAAGATATTACCCTGGAGAAAAGTTGGGGAGCTATTACAATTGTCTTCAAAGACCTCGTAAAGGAGAAATTAAGTTTAGTCCATGTGCATTTAAAAGAGCATAACAGGGACAATAGATAGAATTTGTTTAAAGTTTATCTTATCCCATCTTTTAGGAATTTTTGAAAACTGAAGTTATTGAAGAAGAAAGGGCTTGCTCAAGATTCTGTGACCACTTCTATTAAGAAAATAACTATGGGTGAGAGTATTAAGGATAAGATTCAAATGCTAGATGACTGACTGGTACTAAGAAATTTTCTTCTAATGCTGAGAATGTACGATTATCAAAATTCTTAGTCCTTCCAGGGTTGTTACAGGACCAGCCAACACAGCAAACAGGTCCACTCTCTGACAACTATAAAATACTGTGTAAATGGAATATGTGTCAGTTCCCTTTATCTGTTACTATTATTCCTACACCCAAGGAATTGCTTTAAAATTAATGTTAGCAGTTGTACACCTTAAAATTTCCTGTGTGTTATGGAAATGAGCTAATATTGATTCAACTAAGTGGCTGGGCCTTTGCATAGGTCATTAATAATAAATAAGCATGAATACTCCAGCAGATATGGAAGATTCCATTTATTCAAGAGAGAGAATTATAGCACTTTTAGGTGCATACTAATTAGTTGATATCAAATAAAAATTGATACTTAAAGCAAAATGAAACTAATAGTATGATCGACAACAAGCAGAGAGAAAGGAGGGCTACTCATCTTCTATTGGAAGATAAGTCATTTACCACTTCTTACCAGCTCAAATGGTAAATGGAGCCAGGCCAGGTATAATCTGATGGATTACATGTTATGCAGAGACAATGGTGCCTGCAAAGGTACTGAATCAGGGAGGAGGTTGGTTCAAGAAATGGAAAAAAAGGTCAAGTAGGGAAGAGTAATATGCAGTGTGAGCAGTGTGGTCAGTGAGTCTTAATGAGGAAAGAAAGCAAAGAAGGAGGGGACCAGTGAGGAAACAGAATTTGCCAATCTTTTTGAGCTGAGTTTATGGTAATGAGGTAGGTAAAATTTGAGACATTTGTTAGTCCTGTGCTTTTTGTCCCTATATTGGTTATGATAACTCTTTTTTACCTCAGATGTAGTTTTTGCCATTAAATGCCTCAGTTCTTAATTATGTCATCTATTTTATTCTACCTAAAGGAACTAAATACTGCCAAAGAAGATGGAAAGATGTTGGCAGGAAGGATGGATCCATTTTTGCTTTCTCTTTAGCCAGGTTTCTAAATAGTGATGTAGCTGGATCCATCTTTATAAGACAAAATAGGATTGTAACCAGCTGTGGAGAGGAAATGTCTGTTTTTCCAAATACGTGACATTTTACTCCAAATATTTCAATTTATATTATATATTCAGACACAGGGTAGTCTCTGAATGCTTTTGAAAATATTAACACTTATCATCCTCCCTGTGGCTGTGTTTTATGTTTAGTCAAAAAAGTACATTAATATAAATACATACAATAAAAGCCATAGCTACTGCTTATCAGGCACTTATATGCCAGACACTGTTCTAAGAGCTTCACATGAACTAACTCATTTAATTCCCAGAATAATGATACAGAGATTTTTAAAACATCTATATTTAAAAACGTGGGAAAACTAAAGCAGAGAAAGGCTTAGAAATGTGTTGTAAACACATCCACATACTATTTTACAGACCAAAGTTTTAAGTATAAAGCAAAAATTTGCTCAAATCAAAAGGACAGTCATTTACTTTTAGTGTCAGTGTACCAACAAATGTTAACCATTGATTTTTATGTTATGACTTTCCTCTGACAGCAGATGACTTTCTTCAGCCAGATTCAGTTGATACATCCAGGTACATGGTAGGGGTGTGAGGACCAAAATCATTCTCAAAGTGCTTCTTGGGAATGCAATCAGAAGAGGTGATTCGAAGGTAGATATGGAAAGGGTTTCTGTCACACACATATCATCTTTTTAGGGAGCTGTGGTACAAACTAATGTACTAAAAATATCATTTTGAATAATGACCATTTTTAAGTTCAGCATTTCCCAGATTTATTCACTACCAAAAACATCCCCCTCCAAGTACCCATACTCCATCTTTCAATCATAAGACATATTTTGTGAATACTGTAATATAGACTTTCTCAGCTAGGGTCCTGGACGTCCTGATTATATGCAACCTTTGGTCTCTTTGCACATATGTACCTGAACCTAATCCTATATAAGTTCTCCTACTTCCCAGGTCTGGGTTTAGCTGATTTCTTTTGATTCTTAAAGGAATCTCTGCACCTCAAGGTGATGAAGAATCTCACACAGAGAAAAACAGACCAGGTAGGATGCAGTCCTTTCTAGAGTCAAAGAAATTTGTGAAGAATGAATGAACTCATTGTATATTTAAAGCTGAGGCAGGGAGAGAGGGAGAGAGATTGGGATTCCTACCCTCAGGTTTTTCTGAATAGATGGCACTCAATTGGTATACAGACCTGTCTTGTACTTGACATTTCTAAAAAGCATAAACTCAACTAAAGTGCCCTTGGCTCTGAAGCTGTCAGTGAAGAAATGGAAATGGAATATTTTTGTGTGTTTTTCTAACCTTTGAGCCAGCATTGTATTATAACTTTCTATAATATTGTAGGTTTGATGGTCAAATATTCTGAATCCTGTTAGTAAGGATGAAATGTAAAATCTCTCATTTGAAGAGACCAGGGTATTGTTGAGAAGGAGCTGAGCAGGACAGAGAGGCTGTGTCACCGCTGTCCTTACTAGGGAGGAAGTTAGATTTGGACAGGGGACCCAGCTATGCTTCTCATGCACTATTGTGTCCTTAGCACCTGGCCCGGTGCCTGGCATGTAGCTATATTTAAGAAGTATTAGTGAAATGAATACAAAATGGGTTAAGATCAAAATCAGGTTCATTATAATTTTTTCATCCTAAAATATCAGGGGTTCTTGTGATTTCATCTCTTCATTTTTAAATATGAGAAAACCTCCCTCTGCTAAGACGAAGGGAGAAAAATTCTCAGGAATTGCTTGAGATATAAGAATTTTACAAAAAATAGAATGTCTTTGGAAAAGTTATTATGACCAGGGCTGGCCTGGACAGCTTTAAATAACTAAGATGTTGTTTCTCCTAATGTTAGTGTGATGTGTTGCTCTCAAACTCCAGTACCGTGCTGTTTTTATCACACTAACCCTAACTCCACAAATTTAAAGACCCAATCCAAAAATGGGCATCTGAAATGAAAAGACATTTCTCAGGTGAAGAAATACAAATGGCCAGTAAATACGTGAAAAAATGTTCAATATCACTGGTCATTTGAGGAATGCAAATTAAAACATCACAAAGATTCCATCTCTAGAAAGAATGGCTTTCATCAAGAAATCAACCAATAATAAATGCTGGAAGGGCTGTGGAGAAAAAGGAACCCTTCTCCACTGTTGGAGGGAATGTAGACTCAAAAACTAGGGCTAGAGGTTCCTTTGAACCCAGCTATTCCTCTTCTCGATATCTTCCCAAAAGAATTAAAAGCATCATACCATAGTGATACTTGCACACCCAAGTTTATAGCAGCACAGTTTATAAGAGCTAAATCTTGAAAACACCTCAAATGTTCATCAACTGTTGAATGAATAAAGATGATGTGTTTTTTTTTATAAAATGAAATTCTACTCAGTAGTAAAGAAGGATAAATTTGAGACATCTCTAGGTAAATGGGTGCACCTTGAGACCATACTCTTAGGTGAAATAAATCAGACACATGTGTAAATATTATACTGTTTCTCTGGTGTGGGAAACTGAAAGTGTAAACAAGGACCAAAATATATAATAGATATTGTGAAATAGGAAGAAAATATTCAAATGAGAAGGGGAACTAGGGAAGGGGGAAGGAAAAGGTGAAAAAAAAAACAATAAAAGAAGAAGAACAAGAACAAAACAAATCTTTGGTAAATAAGGAGGGGAAGGAGGAAGGGGAGGGAAATGGGAAAAAAAGAATCAAGATATTTCATGTACAGATACAAATTCCCTATGGTGAAGGATATCATGTGTCTCTAAAATGTGTCAATAAAATTAATTAATTTT
>RJWM01006752.1:0-81943 GCA_004363535.1 Dasyprocta punctata
TTAAATTACTCATGTTTAATATTATACATCAATTACTTGTTGTATTTTGCCTACTCACCAAAGGATATGAAGGTGTTTATAAGGAATGTCTTTGGTATGCGAAAGGACTATATTTGGTTCTTCTAGAGACAGCATAAAATATTTTGGGATAAAAATTTGTTGAAGCTGGTACAGTCTTGGACTGAATCTACCCATGTTTTATGTCTATTTTTTCTTTCCCTAAAATAAAGTTACCATGGAAACTGAATTTTTGTTTCAGAGTTCTTAAATATAGTCTTTGAAAAGAAACTTTGCAAAAAAGGAAACCAAGTCATCCTGAGCTACAGATAGTCCAATATTTGGATGAAAACAAGAAGAAATGACATACTTTTCTGAAGTAGCTGAGTGGTAGATCATGATTCTCTATATCCTGCATGAACAACATCAAATAAACTATCAGTAACTACTAATGACGTTAGTTTCTATACATTTTGTAGTCAGTCTACACTCTGAATAATTATTTTTTGCGTGGCTACACTGCAGTCTGGGATGGAATGGCATTGACAGTAGCTTAAGTGAAACAAATCAGCTTAAATATTGCATGGTTTCTCATATAAGACAATTATAAAGAAAGACAAATTGATAAAGAGGAAAAAATTATAAAGAAAGAAAACTAACTTATAAAGGGAAACAATAGGAAATAAAGAGGTAGATCTTTCTCAAATGATAAGGCGATTTAGAGAGGGAATGTGTAAAAGTGGAAGTAAAAAAGATTAAAAAAGGAATTAAGATGTATTCTGTACGTGCATCAACTCATCAGAAGGCATAGAAGCATTATTTACTGCAAATTTGTGTTAATAAAAATATTTAAAAAATAATTTCTAATTCCTCTCCACCACTTCTAAAAATCAGTAGAGAAAATAATTTCCCCCAAATCTTTTTGTAAGTTTATATCATCATAACACCAGAAACAAAGACTCACCAAGGAAGTAAAACAGTACACATCAATATATCTTATAATTACACTTGCACAAATCCTCAACAAAGTACTAGCAAACCAAATCCAGAAACATCTAAGAGATTACACACAATTACCAAGGTGATTCATCTGAGTAATGCAGTGTTGTTTTGACATACAAAACAATCAATTTGATATAAGATATTAATGAATTAAGAGACAAACATCACACGAATGGTAAAATCATGAAACAAAATTCAATTTTGCATGATATAAACAGACAAAGAGAAAAAGAAGAATATTCCTAAGTCTGATAAAGGACATCTACAAAAGTCCCATAGCTAATATTGTATCATCATAAATAGTAGAAGATTGAAAGTTTTCCCAATACATTCATGAATATCACAAAAATGTCTGCACCTGACGGTTCATTTCAACTCCATATGAGAAGTTTGAGCCTGTGCAGTTAGCCAAGATAATACCCGACGGCGGGAGGAGCACACCTAGGACAGAACAGCCAGAATAGAAGCCAGTTCTCCCCATCGATTATGTTCACATCTCAATAGAAAACAGGTTCTGCAGTCCATTGAACTGTGGAGAAGTTCTATGGTATCAAGTCAGAGTCCAGCAGTGGGAATAAAGCAAACACCACTTTGCAGTGAAGGTACATGGAGGTTTGCAGGCAGGAGTGCAAAGGTCAGATTGCAGGTGAGCGAAGCTGAGCTTGCAGAGCGAGTCGGGATGTCATGCACCTGCTCGTTGTTCGGCCGGGATGAGACCTGGAATATGCACTGACAATAATCGAAGTTCAATGCAAGATAACTTTCGGAGGTGTAAGCAGCTGATTACAGGAGATTGTGCACAGTTAGTGGAGATGCAGGCATTTGATCTGGATAGTTAGTTGGAGGATGAGTTAGGAGTCTGCTCGCAGGTGAGGACCTGAGGTTTAAAGTGCACGGCATGTAGATTAGGACGGCCGCTGCCAGGTGCTGCTATGGCTGGCAGTTTGCTCAGTCATTATCCCTATGAGGGTCATGGCCGAGGCAGTGACCCGCTGCATGCCCTCACCTCTACAGCCTCAGCCTCGCAGGAACAGAAGGAACTTTTTCAAGGAGTAAGCACACCAGATCAGGCCCTTCATTCTTCAATGTCCCTCTTATGCCCTCTACTGACAAACTAACTTTGGAGCTGGAGCTGACTGCAAATGAGGAATTCGTAACAGTGGACTCCACTGTCGCAGAGCAGCTGGGAGACGATTAGACTGACCAAATCCTGAAGAGGAATAACACTCAAGGAAGACTTGTTTTATCACAAATAATAAAGCTTTTAATAAATAATGCAGTTTTAACGTGGGGATAGGCAATTTAACCAATAGAAGAGAAAGGCAAAGAAACATTAAACTGACAGAATGATGGCTATTCGAAATAGAAAAAGAGCCTGGTGTGGCGGCACACATCAGGGTAATCCCAGCACTTGGGAGGCTGAGGCAGGAAGATTGTTGCAAGTTCGAGACCAACCTGGGCTACAAAGTGAGCTCAAGGCCAGACTGAATTGCATAGTGAAATTCTGTCTCAAAAATACACACAAACACACACACACACACAGACAAATTTGCAAAAGAATATATTCCAAAAATACATGAAAAATACAAATTGATTCTCTCATGTGATAGCATAGTTAGATCAGAGATCTGAATGTAAAAAAAGCACAAATCTCAGATGTATTAATGTTAAATAATACCTTAATATCCATAGGATACAAATTGGCTTTCTAGAGAGGATAAAGACTATCCTGCTAATGATGGAAAATGTACACAAACTGATATCACACACACAAAAAAATAAAAATGTTGATTCACAGATTTGGAATAACTATTTGAAACACACCTGTAAGGCTATAAAAACGCCTACATATTTTTAAAAAAGAAGTACAAATTTGGCAACATGAACAGAAAAATCAGGCTTTGTTATCATGAGGGAAATGAAGATTAATATTACTTGGGATATCACTAGCAAAATAACCAAAGTTAAAATGAAATGTCTGTAAAGAGAAAGAGAAATGAAAATTGCTAAAACAACTTTAGACATTTGACTTTTAGTTTAATTTTACACAGCCCTTAAAATCTAACAATTCCACTGTCTTTATGTACCCAAGAAAAACTTGTGTACAAGTACTTGATGAGATAAAGGTAGAAATGTTTCTAGCAGCATTATATGTAGTAGTCGGCAGTTAGAAACAACTTAAATCTTTATTTAAATTACAAACAATCAATAACTGTTAAATCAATAGAATATGGGTACAGAATCAGTAATGAAAATGCTGAACTAGACAAAAATTTTGATCAAAAGAAACTAGACAGAGAAGAATACATACTTTCTTACACCATTTACAAATGTTCAAGAACAAAAATGAAATAATGATTACTAAAGACATTTTAATTTTGAAGAGAATAGGAGTAGTAATTAGAAAAACTGCAAAAGCCATAAAAAGAGATTCTTGCTTTTTGCAATGTTCTGAGAACTGAATAATTGTTACCAAAGCCAAGAGTTTAGTACTAATTTTTGAAATTATACTTAGGTTTTGTATTTGACTGGACAATTGATTTTAATTTGAGTGGTAGGTATATTTTAAAGAAATGTTTACTCTTTATTATTTCATGTCAAATAACATGGGTGAGAGACCAAATAACAAGAAATATTAGCCTTCCATATCTTGAGAGACAAACAGTATGTGTGAAAACAATTCTATACTTTCCTTATATATATATATATATTCATATGTAATTCAACTGGGACATTCAAAATATGATGAAAGAAACTAAAAGAGAGAGGACTTCAGTGAGCTTACACAGATAAAATTATCTCAGGACTCAACTTAGTTGGTTGTGTTGGAACCAACACCACATGTGAACTGGAACATAGCTGAGAAACACATGCGTCATATGGAGAAGCAAGCGGTATTATGGTTTGGGTCTTAAATGTCCCCCAAAAGTTCGTGGTTGAACGCTTAGTCCCCAGATGATGGTGCCATTGGGTAATGATGGGAAATTTAGGAAATGGAGCCTAATTTGAGGAAGTAGATCACTAGTAACATAAACTGGAAGAACATATCTTATTTCTTGCCCTTTTATTTCTCTCCCTCAGCTACCTGACCACTATGAAGAAGAGAGTTTTGCTCTATGAGTCCTTTCCCCGATGATGTATGGTCTCACATAAGCCCGAAATAATGGAGACAGATCACTACAAGTGAGAAACTCTAAAACCACAAGCCAAAGTAGACCTTTGCACTTTAAATTGCTTTTCTGAGGTATTTTGTCACAGAGAGGAAAAGGTTAATAACATAGGGGAATAACACTAATATTAAACATCTCATTGACATAAAGGAAGTGAGAATATAAGTCAGGAAAATGAAACTGAGCAGGCAGATAAAAGAAAAAAATAGAGCAGATATTAGATAACACACCTGATGATGGCAACTTTTTGACTAAAAAATATGAATATGAAAAAACTTAAATTGATTAAAATATACCATAGTATCAAGTTTATACCTTGAAAGCAGGTTCAAAAGATCAATACTCTGTGTAACAGTAAATTCATAAATGTGTTAATATTTATAGTAAAGAGGAATAAGATGTGTATGGAAAGGAAAAGAAACAAAAAGTAAACTTCAGGCAGTATATATATATATATATATATATATATATATATATATACAAAATCTGCTCAAATAAAGATTTTTAGAACAGTCCTTTTATAATAGAAACATGGTATAAAATAACTTCTGGGGCATCAGAGAATTAATACAGCCTAACCTGAAAAATGAATAAAACATTAATATCATCTAACCTGAAAAACAATTGAGAGTTTTTATGTGATTATTGTATATTTTCTGAGCAATACATTGTAAAGTGAGCCCTTTCATTACTGGAGAAGAAAGAAAAAAGCATAAACGGACAAAATCCTAAACACAAAACTTATTTTGTACAAGATTCTTGACAAAAGTTACATGAATCCTGTGCTTTTTCAACTACAAGGTTAATATAACAAGTAGAAAATAAATAAAAGAGGAATTCAAGTGTGAAAAACTAATGTGCTTTCTCCCTAAATGAATAGCATGTTTATTAGATAGCAAATACACAAGAACATGCTTTAGAAAGTTGTTTGACAATAAAAGCATAATATATACAACAACGACTATGACCTGAGCCCAAACTCGGGGTTGCACAGGCTATCTAAAGCCAATGACTTTTTCTCACAGAGCATCTGAAATATTCATAGGTCTCACACTAGAATAAATTTATTGCTGCTATAAGATATATAAAAGGTTGATAAACTGCTTTCCTGACCTTGGAGAACTTTGTTGGCATATTAAGAGACTGTGATACATAGCAGAATGCAGGCAAGCTTTATGATTTGTTGGACACACAGTACTGGGTCTGCACTATTAGGTGCTCGGGAAACAAGGGGAATCTTTAGAGGAGCAATGCATGTGCACAAACCATTCTGCTAGCAACGGCAGCAAGTGAAAAACGCAGGGGGATTTAGATGTTAGACAACTCCATTTAAACATCGCACAAACTCAACTTCATGACATGTGTATTGTTCCCTGAAGTCTGCCTCTTCAGTTTTCTGCTGTCTCTTTGCTTTCATCTCATAGCATAGCATTTGACTCTTGCTACTTTGTTTACAAAGCACTGGCTCGGGCAGCACGTTGGGGCTTTAATGAGTGACAGCAGTAACTTGGAAAGACTCCATTGTTAAAGTAAAACCAAGCAGACTTTTAATAAAATGAGGACTGAGCTCAGCTCCATGAGAACATCGTTGAAATATGAAGACTTCAAGAACAAACTGAGGGACAAAAAATGGGAGATGCTGAAATGAACTAAATCTTGGAAACATAACTTGCTTAAGTTCCTGTTTAGATACATCCATGAAACCTGACTTTAAAACCTATACCATCATGACAAAATTATAGGAATGGATTTTTAATTGAATTCTCTCTCTGATATTTAACATGTAACTTCCATCTGCCTTATTCAAGCAGCAAATTCAACCTCAAAAGTACTGTCAACAAAAATATAATTCTATTTATAAGTGAGGGACACAAAATTTAGTTTTGTATCATTTATTATATATTTCTTTCCTAAACATAATCCATCCTATGTTAATGATAGTGGAAAAATTCTATTCAAACATAAATTCTTTCTTTTATTCAGAGAGGTAATTAGGGTCCTTCTAAATATATGTAGGGACAGAAAAGGCCTTAGTGGGACTAGACCATATATATATGCTTCTTGACCAACAATTGATAAACTAATAATGAATTAAATTTCCCACCTTGCTTCTTGGTTGCAATTTTGCTTATGACATCCTTTGTCTCAGTTAACTTTCCTGTGACTGGAACAAAATACCCAGCTCCCACAACTTATAGGAGAGATTTATTTTGGCTCACAGTTTCAGTCCACATTTGGCTGATACTAACCCAGAACAGGATGGCAGTGAAGCAGGAGGCAGGGAGAGTTTCTCAACCTATGATAGCCAGGAAGCAGAGAGAAAAGAGAAGAATAGGGACAAGAATATACCCTTCTGGATCACAACCCTAGTGACCCACTTCCAAACACACTCTATCTCTGAACAGCTGTGTAGCTACTGAACTCTTTAAAATCCACTGACAAGTGTAGGGTACCCTAGATTTAATCAATTCCTAAACACATGGGGGCAGAGTTTTAGATCTAAATCATAAAACCCTTTAGCTATGTAGGTTCTGCTAAGTAATGTATTGCATGTACCCTCTATTTACCAGAGTCATGTCTATCTGACTTCCTGAGAACAAAGGTATCCTGCTGTTGTGTTCTCATCACTCTTACGCTGTTGGAAGGTAGATTCTTGGTGTGTGACTAGAATGGAATCTGGGACTTCTCTGGTGTTCATAATCCAGAGGCATTATGTGCTGTCAGATCCATAATTTATTTACTTATCATTATATCAAATACATCACTCCAATTCTCTAGTGATTAAAATAGTGAATAAGACAAATGATTAAATGTAATCTTAAAATTCCTGATAAGTTTAATTATTTACAGCTTACCATAAAACATGTTTTTTGTTTGTTTAATTTATGAAGACCACTTTGTTTTTAGAACTATTTGTTTTTAAAACAATTTGAAAAGGAAAGTTTAAAAAATTAACATTGGTAATAGTTTAAGAATCGAAACTTACGTGACTATTCTGGTGACTATTCTGAACAAAATGTAGGTAGGACTTTAAACATTGACAACTCATTATTTTTGTTATCAGTCACAATAATTTATGGTCAGATTTTATATAGCCATGATTCCATTTGGTATTGCTTTTGGTAAAGTCTCTCCAATGCATTTACTACTTTTTATAACTTGACTTAATTGTGACACACCACTTTTGGCCAATTTTCAAACAAAGTCCTTCATTTTCTATAATGAAGAAATAGGCTAATGGACAGCTACTTCATAAACTCTGCTCTTACAGCATTTATAATTTCATCCAGTCAGTGAAGAACGCATTATTATTATTTCCTTAAATATATTAAGTATACTCTCACAATTAAATGTACAAGATCTAAAAATCAGAAAAATCAGCTCTGTTCAATATATCATTGTACATGTGAGAAATAAGACAGAAGTTTGCAAAGGTAGCTTAGAAACCACTGAAATATTTTTAGCATGTGAAAAGCTATAATTTAGAAAGATTAATCCAGAGGATCGAACAGTTACACCAAGGAAACAGCTGGAATCGCAATTGTACCCCATGCTGTTTTACACATAAAATAACTTCTTCCATTTATTGAAAATTTCACATTATAAGAAATACATCCCATAGTTTATTGAGTAGTTCATATTCACTGTAAAATTTTGAAAATTGTGCACTAACACAAAAGAACCAAGAAAACAAATTCTTCCATAGTTTATCATCCACTTTGATACATGATTAAAATATACAGTGAAGGCCAATGCTTAAATTAAAAAAAAAATGTGTCACAGTAAAGGACATATTGCTATTAATTACCCTCACAATAGTCCATTTCCCAATCCACTTATCCCATCATCATTACCACTTTATGAAGTAATTTCGCAAAAGTATTTTTGAGGGTGTTAATTCTGTTGTCACAGCTGCCTCGATGGTTGCCCTGAATTGATTCAACATGTTTAAAAGACTGGAGACCGGACATGTCTGATTTTCATCTCTACTGCTAGATAAATACATGCAGAATATTTATCTGCAGTTATAGAGGTAGTTACTTCTTAATCAATGAAATGTAAATAGGTATAAAACTATTCTGAAGATCTTGAGGAAATTTCAATAGACATACCAGCAAACTGGCTTCTTCATTAATAGTAGTAGCCTTCCTTAGTCTGTAGTCATGATAAGATACATTTGGTTGTTTCATTCATTGGCTTTCTACTTTGAATTATACTGAGATACAGGAATTCCTTCAGTAATAAGTCTCCTCTGTATGGATTTAAATTTGAAGCCAACTAACTTGAGTCATGTGTCAGTTATAATTCAGGTTTGTCTCAAGCGTTTTTATTTTGGTTTGTGTCCTTAAAGACTGATGCAGTGGTGGCACTTTGGAGGTTATTTGTTCTTAAGGACAGCGTCTGGGTTATATGTCATCAGGACAGGCAGCGACGCGGGGGGTGCAGAAGCACTCTGGCCTGGCCGTGGGGTTACAGTTCACGGACGGGGTCTCTGTAGAAGATGTATGAGTGCTCCCACCATTGTTCAGTGTTCAGTCCAGGAGTTTAACAGAGGAAATCAATGAGGCGCAACTGTGTGAAATAGGGGTCAGATATGTACAGCTGTGGCTCCCTATATATCAGATACCACTGTTTGATTTTCCTCTAGACAGCACTCATTATCAAAATGGGCTTCAGAAGCTTTTTATTAAAAACAAATTGATGTTAATTAATTCAGATTGCAGCAGCCATTAGCTCTCTCATCGTAGGAAAGTGGATCAAATCAAGTCTGTTCTCCATAATCTCCGATGGTTTGCTATCTCCAAAACCAGTTTTAGAATGGGATCCTTGTCTTTGAAGTTAAAATAAGTTTTTGAACTCCAGTCTTCTCTTGCTATTAGCTGCTTAACTTTATTTCATCTGCATAACTTTATGTTAATTTATTTACTGAAATTCTGAAATTTGTATTTTCCTCTTTACCATAGATTGCTGAATTTAAAAGAATTGTTTTAATTTTCTCTCAAATATTCAGATTTGAACTCTAAATACATGTTTAAGAGGAATACATTTTTTCCTCTACTTTGTGAAATAATATAATCTCTTGAGCGTAACATTTCTAGCAAGTTACTTCTCTTGATATTTTAGTTATGCACATTCTATAGTTCTTTTCCTATACATTGGTCTATTTCATGCCTTATCTCTTTCCAACATACATTCACAAACATAAACAAAAGAAAACTCTTTCAAAGACCCTTTAGTTTTTCTTTTTGCCTATAATTAGTCTGAATAAAAAGCAGTGCATTTGGCCTTCTTCTCACTGTGTTGGCTGTTTTTTTCACAGAGTTAACAACAAATTAGGTTTAGACAGATGTGAATCATGTTTGCTGGTTTTTCCTTCACTTTTCTTTAGACTGATGAAGAGTTGCAAGCCAGAAGCAGGAAAGAAAATCTCTGCAGAGAGAGAGAGAGAGAGAGAGAGAGAGAGAGAGAGAGAGAGAGAGGGAGAGATTATGTGGGGAGAGTGAAGTTTCAAAAGAAAGATTTTAAATGGTTTGCAACCAACAAGTGGATTGTGAACATGGGACAGAATTCGGCCTGTGAATGAGGAGGTGACAGAGACCTTCTAGGAAATACTGCCTATACATCCCCTGCAAGTAGAACTCCTGTTGCTCCAAGGCTGCCTCTTTATGGACTACCTCTTCATAATTTTTCACATTCTGTTCCATACTCTCTGAAGAGTTGAGGTGGTTGCGTCACTTCACGGGTGTAAACCAAAGATCAGCTTGGTACATACAAAGGCAGAGCACTCTGTTTCTAACGTTTGGGGTTCCTCCGACTTTTTTCATTCCCTCAAATTAAGATGATTTGGAGTACGCAATGAACTCCTGGATGTGTAAATATGTGATCAAATCTGGCTTTTCTCACCAGGCTTCCAAGTGTTGGATATAAGGTGGCTCGGTAAGTTTCTTCAACATTTCTGTAATGAGACCACATAAGATTAGACTACTGCACTGGAGACATGTTGAACTGAAATTAAAGTCACTCTCGTTACTTTTTACCTTGCACCATCTCCCAGTTCTGGTATACAACACATTCTTTAGTAGGATTTACTAAAGGACTGACCTGTTGGTCAGTCTTCCAGAAGTTATCACTTCTGTTTCTTACAATGACTTTCTAGGCTATTTTACAATAATGGCAATGGACTCTTTTGGTCAATGTCCTGTCTTGCTTCCAATTTATGTGTTAAACTTTGTGCTGTCCTACATTAGCTTTAAGGCATAATTTCTTTGTGGATAGGACTACTATTCTCACTCCATACGTAGACCATGATATAGTTCAAACTATTTGTCTTCCAAAAAATCATATGCTGAAATCTAACCCCTAAGATGATGAGATTTTAATGAGGGACTTTGGGAATTAGGCTGTGGAGGTGGAGCTTTTATGGATGAAAATCGTACCTTTATAAAATTACTTTACAGAGGACTTTTGGGAAGATGGCAGAGTAGTAAGCAGCAGAGAAAATAGCCTCTCTGAGAGACACCAAATAGACATGGGACTATACCATCTTGAGGAAGGCAAAAAGGAGGGAAGTGGGTTCCTCAGACAGGGGAAGAGTCTGAAGTCTGAATCAAAGCCCACAGAGAGAGTGAAAAGAAAAACTTCAACAAAGAGGAAGGTGGCAGCTGGCACTGCCTTTGCCCAGAGCCGGACTCACTGTGTGAGGGGAGCTGTCGGAGCCTGGGGGCTCATGCTCACCATGTCAGTGGTGGCTGGCGACCCTGGGGGCCTCTGTGGAGCCTTTTGTTGGTGGAAGAGAGCGCCAGGTGTAGAGGCCTGTGCTGGTTGGTGGTGAGTGCGAGGGCTTGGTCCTCTCACAGGAGTCAGTGATTTGCTGGGAGCCATTTTGGAGCTGGGGCTGGATAAGCCTGCAGCTAAAACTGTTGCTGGCTTCCCCCAGCAGCTGCTAGCTGGGCGCAGACCCGTGGAGACTGTTCTTGGGTCAGGCCTGCTAAGGTTGTCTACTACTCCATTGTAGTGAAGTTGCTGGCTTGCGGATACGGTGCCATGATTTGGGTCACTGTCTCCACAGGCTGTCTACTAGTGAATTCAGAGAAAATCCTGGAAGTTAACTTTTTTTTTCTATTGTTTGTTTTGTTTTTGTTTATTTTTTCTTTTTATTATTATTATTATCATTATTATTATTTTGAGTGTGAGTGCGTTTTCTGCCCACCTTCTGGGTGTGGTTTTGTTCTGTTCTACTTTTTGTCTCTTTTGTCTCTCTTTTCTCTCAGTATTCCACAGTGCTTTCCCTAAGTTGGTGGGACCCATCTTTGTCCTCTAGCCTACTTACAATCTCTTTGTCTTTTCCCACTTCTCTACCTTCTCTTAAATCCATTTTGGGTCCTGACTCTTGAGGACAGAATTGATGTATTGTGGACTTACGTATTGTATATGATTATTTTACGTTCTGTTGTATGGTTACAAATTCAGTTTATATGGTTGAGGGTTGCAAATCAGGGGTTGGCTCAATTTATTGTTTTGTTGGCTATGTTTGGTGCTGTTGGTGCCACTGCAGCCAGAATTAACACAATTGTTCTGGATAGCTCTGATGATAAAAGACTGAGATTGACTGGGGGTCATGGAGAGTGCTGAGGCATGGTGCCAAAAAACCAGTGACTGGGCTAGGGGGGCAATAGTTTTTCATTTCTAACAAACTGAGGAGGTGGGATCTTCCAACAGACTTGGAGCCCAGAAAGCAGCTACACCTAGAAGATACCTCATCACCTGGATGTCCTTAATACCACCGATAAAACAACCCACCACAGGCAACTAACAGGTATCACTCTAGGAATTAAAATAAAAAATAAAAGAAATGAGTAGACACTTAAACAGGACACAATCTCAGACATCCAGTTCACCGAAGACAAACCCAGCGGGCAATGAGGCTGGAAAATTCAAAACCCCCTACCAGGTCTCTCCAAAGTGGTAACAAAGCAATTGAATGAGGCTCCGGAAAAAATGAAACCAGATATAATCTCTCAAATAACCACAGAGATTACCAAAATACACACGATGCTTAGTTATGTTAGAGCAGACACAGACAAAAAAAGAAAAAAAAAGAGCTTAATCAAATTATGGAAGCACAACATAGGAAACAAATGAATTACATAAAGCAGACTCAGGCAGATATTCAGGAGAATAAAAACTCCATTGAAAGTATTCGAAGCAGATTAGGCCAATGTGAGGACAGGATCTCAGATATTGAAGACAGGCTTCCATTAAGAAAGATTTCTCTAAACTAGCAAGGAAACATGAGAAATCAATCTAGTAGCTATTTGATGGGACAAAGAAGAATAATTTAAGGTTAGCTGGAGTTGATGAACAAGCAGGAGACACCACATTAAAAACATCCTCACAGACATTGTGACAGAAAACTTTCCTGGTAGAGAAAAAGAATTTGACATACAAATAAGTGAGGCATATAGAACTCCAATTAGCAAAGATAAAAAAATAAAATTACTTTAGAAAATCTGCCTGTGTCTTGCCATGTAAAGTCACATTAAGAGATGGTGCTTGAAACATGTGAGCTCATGGAGAACATAAACATTCTAGTGACCTGATCACTGAGTTTCAGTCTCCAGAACTGTGAGAGATGCTTTTTTATTTTGTTTTGTTTTAGCCACTCAGTTGATTAAGATTCATTATAGCAGCCTGAACTAAGGCAGACTATTTAGCTAGAATTCTAGTGGATGTTAGTTGCAAAAATAGATCACATTTTAATAATGTAATAATTACAGACTTAAGAGATTATATGATTGGGAGATGCATTGTTCTACTTGCATTCAATAAAATTTCGCACACTAAATTCAACTTGATGAGATGACAGTTTCATAATTCCCTGTATAGACTGGATGAGACTGAATTTTTAGTTCTCTTCAACAGTAACATCTTTTGAGAGTCAGTGGAAGCCAGTTCCATCGGCAGCGTGATGGATGGTGCAACGTCGTGAGTAATGATGTAACCAGCACTAAATAAATGGTATTAGGGAGCTGTGATACCAAGAGGATCTATATTGTTTCAATAAAAACAGGTTGTGAGGAGCATGACATTGTGAGTAATAACAGTGCTGCTACCTTTCTCAAGGTGGGAGATATAAAGTCAGCCAGCTATGAGACTTTTGAAAGGAAAGAGCATGAAGAAATGGCTGCAGGATCTGAACACAGAGATGGTACCTGAACGCTGCAAAGAAACTTCACAGGCACTGATGAAATAAAGAAATACCTGATCTTTTTTCTACCTGTCATTTTAAATATTCACCAATAAATCACTAATACTCAAATAATGTCCTGAATTTTTAAATAAATTTTAATCAGAATGTATCAGTAGAAATATTATGAGAGTTTTTCCCAGGACCCTGCACAGCTAGGTGCAGCTCTACTTAACCTGGTTCCTTCTGCCTACCTATTCAGAATCCTAAAGGTGCAAGGAGAATCATAACTAGAGAATTTTGCATGCACACTATTGATTATAACCATAATTTTCTCAAATGAAAAAAGGAGTACATTTCTTATTCTGATTATGTGGAAAAGTTTGTCAGAGAAACAGGTGAAAAAAGAAGTGAGTCAATGTAATTGTATGGATGCATCCTCCCTATTTCATACATTAAAATACGTAATTGCAGCTAGAAACTAGCCATAACTCTGAACGTATTTTTCTTATAGACTGAGTTCACATGTTTAAACTGATTGTATGTTTAGTATTTATCAAAGCTACATATACTATAAAGTGCCACAAAAGAACTAGGTATACAAGTATGAAAAATACATACCCTGTATCTTTTCTTTGCTAAAATTTACTAGACATGAAACATATATAAATGAACGACTGCACATTGTGTTTTGAGAAAAATTGAAGGGAGAAGCTAATCTATAAGGGAAAAATTGGAACAAGTTTTCTGTGTGATAACATTTGACCAGTCTTTCAGATTAATAAGAATTTTCATGGATGCAAGTGAAAAAAGCCTAATACAAGATAATGAATAAACATGCAAAAAATGTTGATTCCAACTTCTTATTTCCCTACTCTGTGACTTAGATTTCTAAGACAGAAAATATTTCTGAGTACGTTTTTATTACCCTCCATAGTCTAACACTTACAAGAATGTTGTGCATGTATTTTTATGGGAATTTCTTGATTCTCCTGGCTGACTCACAAAGCAAGATATACACTTTATATCAGCTGGGTCCTGATATGTTGATAAATTAATCCTGCAGCCTCATCTCACTTGAATGGAGTGGATGGTTGTCAAAGTCACTCTCTATCATTGCAGTGACTTTTGAGAGAGTTACACAGCATTTTACCTCTCTGCTTATGCATAAACTGTCACTGCAGTGTCATACTGATGAAGGTAAGAATTCTGCACTTAAGAACCCACACTTCTTATGTCTCAATATATCCCACACTTTTTGCTCTTAGAATTTCAGTCACTAAACCATTCATGTGGAATTTCCTAAGCAAAGACAATCTCCTTGGCAGTGAGGGAGGTTTAAATAAATGATACAAGTAGTATCATTTTAGGGCTCCAGGAGGATCAAAACCCTCCAGCAGAGTTCAAGACTCTGGGGGCTGAGACAAAGAGCTTCTCTGGGAAGCCCATGTTTATTAGGTTTGCAAACAAAGAGAGGGGATACTGAGGAAAGGGCAGGAACTGAGTGGATCTTGGGAGTCACTTCAAAGACTTCTCCAAGTAGTAAATTATGCCAATTTAGGAGAACTGGCTTATCTCCATGATGACATTTATAGTGGAAGTGAGACTACAGGAGTAAGAGGCCTTCAGCTGCAGTCTCTATCTAGTTAATTGGGGTTGGAGTCAATTAGTTAATTTTAAATCCTGCTCAGAGCCACTTCATAGTGGTCTCCATCACTTAACAATGCTTATGAATACTTTAGTTCACTTCCTAGTACAGATTTTCAAGTGGTTTTTGTTGAATATATGTTGTATATTCACATTTACTGAGTTACTATAAATTATTTTCCAAAATACTTGAATCAAGTTGGGCGTGACTGTAATCATAGCACTCTATGCTATGAGGCTGAGGCAGGAAAATTGCATGGGCAACATAGCAATTTAAGCAACCCTGTTCAAAAATACAAAATGAAAACAAAGGATTACAAATGGAGCTCAGTATGAGGGATCTGTGTCCAATGCCCCACTCTAAAATAAAAATTTCTAACAGCTTAATGCCAGTATATGAAAGGCTACCTGTTCAACATTTTACTAATAATATGCTTATAACTGCCAGATATAAATTTATGTCCATTTTCCAGTGTCTAATCTTAGTTTTTATTTGAATTTTCCTCATTAATGATGTAATTGACAATTCTCTCATATAAATGTTTTTCACTCTTGTTTTCTATTTTATAAAATTTATCTACCTATGTATCTTTCTATCATCTACCCTTTATTCAGGCACACA
The DNA here is from genome assembly GCA_004363535.1 of Dasyprocta punctata. Classification (NCBI taxonomy): domain Eukaryota; kingdom Metazoa; phylum Chordata; class Mammalia; order Rodentia; family Dasyproctidae; genus Dasyprocta; species Dasyprocta punctata. The sequence continues at coordinate 15,626 of RJWM01006752.1, forward strand.
CACACACATGTATTCTCCAATACTCTTAAATAGAAAGTACAGGCAAAGTTTTCTCTAAGGATCACATTGCCAATACTGTTAAACTGGATGTTCCTATAGTTCCATCTTCAAATAACTGTAAAGATACTATTTGTTTTAAAATAGTTGTTATAAATTATGCTTGTAAATTGTAAAAACCAATGAGTTACTTTCTTACCAAAAATCCTGTTGATTAACTCCTATTTAAAATAGTTTTCACTGCCTAGTAGACAAATACAATATTGTGACTTAAAAACCTGGTGAACAAAATGTGTCTGACTAGATTTTAGAGCAAAAGTAACTGGGAATAGGAAAAAGAAGTGTAGGGAGTTTGAAGTTTTGATAAGCTTTATGATAAAGATAATTTTCTTGGGAAAGAATCTGTCCTATATAGAAAAGAGAAATCTGAATAACAAAGGTACTCCCCTTTCCAGAAGGCAAACTAATACTGAAGCAAAGTAAACTTGATATCTACTTCCATCACTTACACAGTCAGCTTCATGGCATTGCACCTAATTTGATATTTATAGTCTTCTAGTCCCTTCTTGAAGAATAATTGCAGACCATGATCATTCTCTTGCAGTTTTGTGGCCAATAGAAAAATGAAAAAGAGATTCACTGGAATTGGTTGAAACACTTCCTGCTCCTCAGACTTAGGAAATAGGAGAACTCAACAGACATCCACTTCGAAGATGTTTTCCAGGAGAAAGGTTAGTTAGACAAAAGAAAATGACGTGAGGATTAGCAGAGGATGAGGAAATGAGGACACTATCATATTACTCCAACCTGACAGAGGCAACAAAAGTGAAAAATCTCTACACTGGGCTTAGAAATGGAGATTCCTTTGGGTAAAAGCAGAGAATCAGAATTGATTTAATTTATTTATAAGAAATTTCTTATAAGAAATGAATGCTCCAAAGAGATGTTTTGGTATGTATTGCCGGTCTTCCTGGAAGAGTTTGCAAAGTCTGAAACAAAAACTTTTCTCCTTTCTCTTGATATCTTGATTACTAAAATGTTCTGCCTAACAGAATTGTATTCTGTGTCAACGATGCTGAGTGCATATGCATATGTAGTTATATATTTTCCGATAAGTATATCTTTAACAGTGAAAGGTGAAAGGTGAAACTTGCAATGATATATTTATTTGATCTGATAAGACTATCTTATGTTTCTCATATTCCAGTGTGAAGTCAACAAAAGAAACAAGTAGTGAAACATTCTATATTTTTTGAACACTTACAGGACATCTCAATTTTGGAAAGCTTGGCCTCAGCTGCTCAGGTGTCACATGTCGCTAGAGGCTTTGTATTGTATTACACAGTGAAACTCCAGAAAAAAAAGCAAGGAGGTTACTTGGAGCTTCAGAATTTCAATGATTCCCGCATAAACCTCCTTGTATTTACTTCAGTTATGGGGTGGGGATGAAGCTCAGTGGTAAAGCATATGATTAGCTTCAGAAAAGTCATTGGTTTGATCCCCAGCACAAGATAAACATAATGCAACTGCACATTTTAGAAGCATTTAGTTAGATCTACACATATCTAAGAAAAACGAGAGCACAGGAAAAAAAAAGAATGATCTAAATGTTTTATCCTGATTCATCAAGGCTAACACACCAAGAGAGGAGCCGGACCTTGAAAAGGTGATCAGTTAGACAAAATGATTGTAGTTTCATGACTTACATACAATAGGAAAGTCAGCACTAGTTAAGACCAATCTTAGTCTATTTAAATGAGAATAAAAGATTTTCTAAAATACATTTTCAGGAAGACTTCTGAATTTTACCTAGATAGACTACCTGAGATTAATTTCATACTATCCCTTTGTAATACTTTTGAGTTACAGAACTATCACTTCATTAAATGTTCAGAAGCATGTATTCTAAGGAACACCAAAGAATATTTTTTATTAAAAAAAAAGAGAGATAAAGGAAGCATATGTCTTGTTTAGCAAGCATAATAGCTTTCTCACTCCCTCACAAAGAAATTATTCGGATCACCTAAACTGTGAAACAAAGTTTTCTTTTCATCTGTTTATTTTTAAGTAAGCTACATCTTTTTTATGGATGTGTGTGTGTGTGTGTGTGTGTGTGTGTGTGTGACTCGCACAGGGAGATGCAAAATTCATGTGTGCAACCATAAGTGATTTCTTTAATAATATAGGAAGAATAATTCTGAATTAGGATATTCTTAGCCCATTGTTCCACTGTGTACATTATAAATGTAAAGCAGGCACCAGCTCTGTCTCTCCACAGGGAGAATTTATGACATGTTACTATTATAAACCCGGAGATTTTATAGTGTTTCATTTTATGGTCTACTCTGCCTAAAATGACCTAAGGTATAATTTTCTTCCCAGTGATAGATGCCATCTACAAAGTGCCACAGCTATTGAAGGGTTGGGTTGGACCTGTAAGGAAATAATTCTCACCTTTATGTCTTTTGCTTCTAAGCCCAGGTGGTAATGAAAGGGTGGTACAACAGTAAAAGGTTATTCATTAAGTGCCCTTAAGCATATTTGTAAGTACAGGGAGCCAGAAAGACTCTAAGAACATTTCTGACCATAACTTTTGGTCATTTCAAGAAATTACCAAGTGTGGTCTCCGTGAATGCTCCCAGAACAAATGAATTGTCTAAGGTGAAAAAAGTGAATTCATGAATAACTTTTATAACACACATGGCATCTGTAGCCATTAAACTCATCGGCATGCATAAGACTGAGTGCCTTTTCATCTTTTCCAATTATCCTTCATCAGTTGCCAGGTACGTGGGATTTCTTAACATTCTATTCAAGGTAAAATATACATTTTTTTTTTTTTACAAAAAGTCCTCGATGATATATACATTTAAAAGCTACAAGGAAAATGCTCATAAATTTTTAACAATTAACATATCTGTTTGATCAGTGTACTTGAATGCCAGTCCAATCCATATAATGATAGATCAAGTCCATAAAATCTCAGGTCAATGATCAGATGACTCATCACTATAGATCCCATGTGTTAACTATATGCAACTACTATCTTAATTATAAATTAGCCAATCTCATCAACAAACTTGAACACTGTACTCTTCTTCTTTTAGTTATTTATTGTTTCTCATCTGTTTTTCTTGTTTAAATGTTGCATCGCTCTCTCCTTGTATCTACATCTCATTTTTCTTTCTTGATAGTTTTAATGATGCTTGCAGGTAAATGATTTTATAGCTTGTTGTCAATGCCGGAATGGGAACTGTGACTTGTACTCTGTGTAATACCTAGAAGAATTTCAGGAAGACTATGCCCTGGACAAAATTGACATTTACAAGCAGTTGCAGTTGTACCTATGAAACCTAAAATTGGAAGGCTTTATCTAATTCAACTATTTAATTTAATCACAGAAATAGCTATGGGAGATAAAAGAAGTTGAAGATGAACATAGAAACATTTTTCTGAAGACATCTGTGCTTAAAAATTTGACTTGATACATGCAATTGACTCTAGTGGGGACATAGTTTTACATCTTTGAAAATATATTGTTCACTTTATTTGCGTGTTGTTGAAAAGTGGAGGTCAGAATGTAAAGGATAGCACCACCACAATCCAAGGGTCAGCAGGCTGAGATCTGCTGTGCTTGACATCAGCTGGGAAAGTGAGCATGGGGAGGAAGTGGAACATTCTTAGAGGATGATACATGATCCATTCTATTTTTATTTTTTCTAAGAAATGCATAGATATTAGCCTATGATTGCATTGTTTAAAATGACACAGAGAAAGAACATTAAATTTTACTCATCCTATGAACGTGATGGTGCAGCTCTTCCTCCAAGAACCAAATCAGTTACACTTGCTCAGCCTTTCTTGCTTGTTTTGCTAATGTGAGAGTTTAACCAGTTTACTCAGCTCAAAGTGAAGGAAACAATTTTGGCAGAAGGACTTCTTTCCCAGTATGCTGTTAAGTGTAATTAAAAAAATCACAGGTTGTCCTCAAAGAATTTTGAACCTTGCTCCTCATAGATCCTGCTTGCTTTTAAATTGCCTTTTCAAATGCAGTACCCCAAAAATGAATCTGGAAATGAGGAGATTCCTTAGGTCCCATAAATCCCACTCTTAAGCACAGGAGAAAGTGTCACTATTATTCCATTGTCGTTGATTGTGGGTTGCAGCTGTTTTAAAGCAGAAACAGCAGTAACTTCTGTGAGTGAGTAGTGTATCTCAAAGATTAAACTCTTAGCTTCCACAACAGGCAAAACTGATTTTTAATTATGCATTCAGTTGTTCAGTTTATATAAACTTATATAACTCAAAAGACTATATAACTTATCTAATATAAAAGTGACATGTATAGGAAGCTTCACAAATTTAATTCTTCTAATTTTATTGCCTCAAAACAATAAAAAAATGTATTTCTATTTTCTTTGGCTTTATGTTGTAGAGATAGTGATAGAAAACAGTATTAGGTGGTAGATGGCAGACTACTAGTTTCTTCTCAGTGTCAACTTTTGTCAGGTAACAAGGAAGGTGGTTTCTTACTGCATGTTGTAAGCTTAAACAAATGCTATATCTTTTTTTGTTGTTGTTGTTAAAGATGGTCAGTAAAATTTTATACGGAAATGCCATGTGATCCTTGTTGAAATTTTTTAACCTTAGAAAAGATGATGTTCTTCTCCTTCTTTTGCCAGTTCTGTTGCTTGGAACCTCAGAATAGTGTTTTAGCCATTATTTTGGATCAGGGGAACCAGTTCTTACCAGCCAGTGAACCACAAGAAATCATAGTAACTTTGTATATATAACATACAAAGGATAGGTGGATTAGTGCAATTTATACTAAGCAAAAATTAGACTTTTTCATGTTGTATGAAAGAGAAATGAATTCTTTTATGAATCATTTTATTTTGTTCTTTTGCATATTCCATTAAAAGCTCTGCATTTGGCATTCCCAAAGAATTGTCTCCAGGTAATGACTGGTGTAGGTTAAAACCCATTAGCCGTCCAAAAATTACGTTCAGAGGAAAGATATCATTGATTGCTAGTGAATTTTGATTTTAGAAAAACTAAAAAAAAATCAGTCATGATACAAAAGGGGAGAACTTGAATAAGACATCTTTATTCTTTTGCAATAATAATACATATTAATGATATATATTTTGAGATTGGGTAAAACACAAATGAAAAATAAAGAATCTGCCATAATTCATCATCTTTCTGAGTATTTATTGATTTTATATATTTACTCCCCTTTAAGAAGATGTGGGTCTAACCATGATGAGAAGTTAGATGTGCTTTGTCAAATATTGCAAAGGTGCTTGTTCAAGTTTTTTCAAAGCCAGAGTAGGAAACGAGGGAACATATAAATTTACTTTAGTTTTTGGGGAAAGTTTTATATGCATTTCTACAAGTTTATTTTCCTTGCTTCTTATGACAGGCTAAATTTAGCTAGAGTAGTTATCGCCTACCTCTTGAACTGACTTTATAAAGGAACTTTTTTGAGCACTTTGCTGTATTAACTTGCTGTTCATGATAATTGAAAGTAAAAAGAACTAAGATGAAAGCCCAGAATAAGGAAGAAGGGCAAAAGACTCACCATATTAATCACCTTACATTTAACAGTCACACCAATCCATAATATTGTGCTTTATTCCTTTCTACATTTTACCTCACAAAAGCTTTTACATCACAAATAGCAAATTCAAGACAATTTGTGAAAAGTATATTCTGAAAAAAATTTTGAAAATCTCTGATTATTATTATGTGTTCAATTATTAGTGGGGATAGCAGTTTTTCATTATAATTATATCAAACAAATTGTATCAAACAAATAAGTGACATATTTTATGCAGAGCTATTGCCCTACCTCTGACATTTGTCTTAAAGATTTGTTCACACTTCAAATTTAATTTTAAAAATTATTCACAGAAACCTTTTCCAAACTAATAAGTTACCATCCTTTGTCATAAAGCATAGGTTATGTAAGCTTCGTTTACTACTAAACCCCAAGAACAGTAAACCTAGTATTTATGTCAAAATGTTCTTTATTTCTATTTAATCCAAAATTCTATTGAATTAATAGATATTAATATATTTGAAATTGCAAGTTCATTTTGTCAACATATTTCTATGAAATTGAGAAAGGTATTAACAATGAAATTTTTAAAAATGAGGACTTATGGGTCAAATTTCTCACCAAGATGGTGTGTGCTAATAGAAAACTGAATTCAAACGACAGGTGAGTTTTCATTAAGGGGAGGTTTGGACTTAGAGCATTGCCAAGGTAGGGTAGACTGACATAAAATATATTCTTAAACAAAGCATTTAAATATGTCTTTCCATTTAAAATTACTTTTTAAATTTACAAAACTTATTATCAAAATCTTTTTAGTATTTGGGGATTTACATTAAGCTTAAATAAAATATCTAATTAACAAATAATGAAAGTATAAAGCATTTTTTGAGAAAGATAGGGGAAAAAAAGACATGTTTCAGTAATTTCTAAAAACCACGTTGACATGCTGGGATTTAGCTCAGCGGCTCAAGCTCTTGCCTGGCAAGTGTGAGGTCGTAAGTTTGATCCCCAGTACCAAAATAAATAAATAAATAAATAAATACAAACCACATTAACTTGGACCAAATTTCAAAAGATAAGCAGATTGGCCAGGGATTTGGCTCAGTAGCTTATGTGCCTGCCTGGAAAGGGCAGGCGCAAGGTTGTGAGTTTGATCCCTAGAACAACAACTACAAAAAAAACATTAAAAAGGTTTCTAAATATAAAATAAATGTGATACAGTCATTTACGAATATAGGCAAATGAAAAGTGGCCAATGCATTTCAAGGTTTAGAGAATGAATTTTTTACTATTTTGTTGTCCTCTCTCAGTTTTTTTGTTTGTTTGTTTGTTTTAGTTTTGTTTTTTTTGGTGGTGCTGTGAATTGAAACCAGGGTCTCGTGCATGTTTGGCAGGCATTCTATCACTGAGCTTTAGAGTAAACTCTAGTCCAAGAAAGAATTTTTAAGTTGAAGAAAATGTATATCAATAATTCATTGATTTTATTGTGAAGAACTCCAAATATAAATAAAAGGAAAGATAGCAGAAATAATTAAAATAATCTATATATTCAACTACTTAATACTTTTAATATATTCAAATAAGAAATTTAGGTAAACACACAAAGAATAGAAAATATGCAGACATTTTTGATAGGGTCCTGTTATTCTTAATAAACAAAGTAATCTTTTAATAAATAGAGAATAAGCTTTTATTATAAAATAACAACAGATTATATGAAAATTATCATAGGAAAATGAAAGATCCATAACTGTAAGAAATATATTCTCTCCCAATAATAATAAAATCTACAAATTTAGGCAACCAAGTCTTTCTTTTCACTACAGAATTGTTAAAATAAATTTTAAAAATGAAAAAAAAATTTACAAATGCATAGAAAAATTCCAAATACTCCACTCACTAGGGCTATAACATACAGCACAAAATTTTCCACAGTAATACAGTAATATGTATCATTAGCCTTAAAAATGCACATATGCTTTTCCTTAATAAACCCATACCTAGAGATAGAGTTTTAGTTGCCATATTGAAAAAAATCAAACCAAAATAAGGTCTAATATATGAAAAAGAAATATTTATACTGGAATCATATTCTTCTAAATTTCATATTCTGTGAGTTCATTATGTTTGTTATGAACTGGGAAATACCAATACAATTAAATATTTAGTAATTTTACTTCTATAAAAGAAAGACATTAAATAAACTAGAGATGATATATACAGTATTTGTTAGTGTTTGTTAATAATAAGAATTGTGAGTATCTTGCTCAATAATTTTTATTAGAAAAGAACTGGAGAATCTATTATGGGAGAAAAGGCTTTTACTGAATAAATTGACAGAAGAATATAGTGACTATTTAAATAACATAAAATTAATGAAAAACAATAAACATAGACAAATGATATGACCCATGTATGCATTTTTGAAGGACATCTTAAAAAGCTATTATAAAAATTCAGTACCTGACAAACAAAAATAGATATAAAAATTAAGAGAAAAAAATCTATTGTATTGTCATCAAATTGACGAAAACTTTAAAACTTTCATAGTGTCAATTATTAAAAGGGTTTGGAGCAGTGGGGCATAGTGGAACATGCCTATAATCCCAGCTGCTCAAGAGACTGAGTCCAAAGTACCAAAAATTTGGGGTCAGCCCCAGAAATTTAGCAAGACTGTGATTCAAAATAAAATGAAAGAAGTATTGGTGGCCTAGCTCAGTTGTATGGCCCTTTGCCTCATGGGCACAAATCTCAGCAGAGCAAACAGACTAACAGCCACAGCAAACAACTGCAAGGGGTTTACGGCAGCAAGAGTTTTCATATTTCAGGAGCCATGGGTTCAAGTATGTTATAATACTCAAAGAATTTATGTATTTTATTCAAATCTATTAATTCTACCCAAGAAAAATGACAACCCATGCACATTTATTCAGCATATCTTTGTAATTTTATTTTTTATGTTAATAGCCTTACACTGGAAACCACCCAACATCTATAAGAAAAATAATGAATGAATTATGTAGTAGTCCACAGCTGTACCCTACAGATACTGTTAAATGAAGATCAACTGCAGAAAAAAAATAAATATAACTTTAAGCATGTAGACACTACTACGCATTTACTTATCTGTATTCATCTATCCATCATCTATTTGTAATTTATTGATACATAAAGTAAAAGAAATATATAAATTGATAAAAATACAGAAGAAGATGGTGGTTTCATTTGATCAGGAAACACACAACTAGAGTTATGACTGAAGAGGTAATCTGGAATCACAAACTGTAATTGCAAAGCAATTTTTTTTTAGTTTGACCTAAGCATGTAGCGTCCAGTGTTACAATTTGAAGAAGATGAATGTGGACTTGTGAATGTCATTTTTTAAATCTTTCCTTCTCTTAATTTTTGTAAAGAAAATAAAAGATACTAAAAGTAATATACAATTGAGTTCTCTTAGGCTGTTATTTTACCTGGGCACAGCACAGTTTCTGGAATTCTGCAGAAGGAAAAGCATGAAGTGTTACGTTATTAAAAATTTTAATTAAGCTCAACTAACGTGGTAATCTAGGCATCAACAGTAGATATTAGGGAAATAAATATTGTGAAAATAGTTGGAAAATTTAATGCTTAAGGATTACTATGTGGAAGAATATTTATTAAACTATCCAACCATCCATAGAACCAGATTTCCTTTTGTTCATTATCTGAGAGACAATCATGTATATAAAAATTGCAAGTACACTGCAAGATGAATAATACCATAACACATTTTAGAGCAAACTCTTATATTCCAATAATTATGATTATAGCTTAGGACTTAGGTAATTTTGTGTTCAAGATATTATACTAAGGAATACACATATTTTCTCTCATTTAACATTCAAATCCTTCTTTGAAGTATATGTTGGTTTCATCTTTGTTTTTAACTAAAGATACCTTAGTTTATAAATATATTTATTTTACACTGCTACTAGTTAGTCTCAGCAAGACTTAAAATCAGGAAGTCTTACTCTGGAAGTCCACTATGTTTAGTATAAATGGATCTGCCAGAAATATATATTATATATTATAAGGGTAATAAGATAGATATGAAACCCGAGAGTAATATAGACTGTTGCTTTCCTGTGTGTATGTGAGATGATATGTGCAAAAAGTTATGATTGGATCTAACTACTAAATCCAATGATTCAATTGTTATGTTTGTTACAAGTTTCAATCTCAGGATCTTTAATTTTTATTATCTGACCACATTATTACTGTAGGTCTTACACTAGAGTTGGAGCATATCTCTTCTGGTAATATCACCTACTTGACATATAAAAACTATGAACTATTTCCACCAAAACTAAAAGGAATAAAGTATAATGGGTATTTGAGTTCCAGATAAAGATGCAAAATAAAAGCATTTTAGTGCCCCAGTAAAGGCCAACAAACCCACTAAACATAAGCAATGTCTATCATTTAGATAAGAGAGTGCATTGTCTCTGAAAACTAGCCCAGGAAATGCCTTCCCTAGTAAGAACACAGAGACAAAAACCCAGACTCTATTTCCAGAAATGCGTGTGACAGTTTTGGACTTTATAGTTCTGATTTACCCACTGACCTAACAACATAGAGCAAAGAGTAAGACATTAACCAAGTGAAATGGCTCATTAAGTACTCACACAGTCCCCTGGCAGTGTTAAAATCTTGCTATTTACCGTGTCATTGCCAAATGCTGTGCTCTTATCTGCAAGAAAGGCCATAGAAAATGGGCTCAGTGGAAAGGATTGTATGAACAGACCTGTATCACTAACTTCTGCCAGATTAATCAGTCCAGCATATAAATGTGGTCCTACTGAAGCAGTAAAATTCACAACAGGATATGCTTCTTTTTTAGTAGAGAAGGAAAAGTAAATAATACAAAACAAATACAAAAACAACCTTAGGACCAAAACACTTACTACATCAATGTTCTTCTTAAAAATGAATAAATAAATAAAAAACAACCTGGGAAATACTGACAAAGGTACATTTAATGTTCATTTTTTATATTTATGTTGGCTACCTCCGAGAGTAAAATGCCAGTGTTTCTTAATCATTCAATTAAGCAAATAGAAACATTATCACTAGCTAAAGGGTGTGGCAATACAGTTATGAGAGAAGGATAAGATTAATAAAATGTGATTAGAGAGACATAACTTCCTGGAAGTTTAGATACCCTGTAGTTTGAACTGAAATGCTGAATGTCTGTTTTCTTCAAAACCATATTGCCTAAAATTTTGTAAAAATGATGATACTAAAAGATCTGGCTATTTTTTAAGTGAAAGATTCATTTTCAATTCACAAAATAATTTTGGTATATTTCTTGGAACATCTTATAGTGCATTACCCAGATTCTAGAACCATAAGAGAAGAGATTTAAAAAGTTTGCTACATAACACTCGATATCCTTCATGCTTTAGAAATGTTGACAATAAGAAGCAATTTGTCCAAAGTTATAAAGTAACAAGGTAACTAGAATTCAAATGAAAACTTCACTTTCACCTGCTACACTAGAGATAGATAAATATTTATGTAGATTGTCAGGTATTACTTATGTTAGGCTTGCAATAATAAAGTTCTCTGTTTGCAATCACTTAACTGAGGTGCTGAATCATGAAAGCAGGCATAGACGTTATATAAAGAAAGGTTCCTGACTGTGTTTCAATAAAACTTTATTTACAAACAGATGATAAAGAAGATAGACGTTTGTAAGATACCTTTGTACCATTTAGAGTGTTACTCAGACTGATATTTGGACATCACTATCATTGTAATAATCAGAAAATATTTCTAAATTGAATATCACTGGAAACATATTCAGCTCAGATTTCATTTTATTTACATTACTTTTGAGAAATGATCTATATGTTTTCAGTGAGGTCCAGGTAACCAAAAACCATTGGACATAAACTCGAATTTCTCTTTGTTAGACTGTTATTCTCCTAGCTATTCAATTCGATTTCCCATGCACACACATTCTCAGCTCAATCAAATCAATGCTGGAGTGACAACTATATTGTTCTCCTCCCCATCAAATCCCTGTTACTGTCATTTTCATTTTGTTATTTTCCCATTAAAAATAGAACAGAACAGAACAACAACAGCAACAACAAAATAGCAATGACAACTTCAGGACAACTTTAGTTTGGAATAATAGCAAAGTAAATAAATAAGCCAATGATCGATAAGCACAACAAATTCACCCTTCATTTACAGGGATGTTCTTCTAGGAGCAGTGTTCTGGGTCGTCACTCTCGTAACAAGTACAATTACCTCAGTGCCACTACATTTAACTCAATCAATTATAAAGCATTGACATAATCATTAAACCCCTCAGGACTTATTTTTTAAAACATAACTTACCATTTTAATGCCAAATATTTCCTGTGTGCCACAAAAAGGAATTCAAGAGTTAGTTCCCTTGTCCTGATGGGGGACTGGAGTCATTGAACTTTGGAGGCAAAATTCTGATAGAACTTTGCGAGGAAGTAGAAGAGACATGGAGTTGGTGTTCTTCATATATTGCTATCCTGTGCGTAAAACTACAATGCCCATGCATCCTTAGTGGGCTCTTCAGGAGTTTTAGAGATGAGCTTTGTCTATTCTAATCATCAGAATGATACATCCAGTATTTTTTTTCTCCTTTTTTTTTTTTTTGTAGCGAGAATTCAACTCAGGACCTTGTGCTTGGCAGACATCGAACTTTTGAAATGCTGTTTCTTTTTAAAAATTATTTCCTAAATTACCATCTCATTTAACGATGAATGCATATAACATATAATCATGACAATTATAGCAATAATAATGATAAACTTCACATATTGTTACCCACCTTTGCAATATTATGTGCCGATGTACTTGAGGTTTTCTGCTTATACTTTCCTGAATGCATTCCTTTTCCTTCATGTGCCAAAGGCTACTATAACAAGAATTATGATCTTTATAGTTACTTAGAATTTTTTTTTTTGGTACAGGGGATTGAACTCACAATCTTGCACTTGCCAGGCAGGTGCTTAAGCCACTGAGCTAAATCCCTGGTCCTACTTAGAACTTTTTTATAGTAGTAACTGTCAATTTTGAATACACATTGATATTATGTGGGGAAAGGGACTCTTGCAAAATATGGATGCATGGAATTCACCAAGGCCTTAGATGTAACTGGTCTGGACAACCTTCTCATTCTACATTCTATGATTAACTGATAGGATAACCTTACCTACTACATAAAGCATTAACTCATGAGATCCTTATGTAAGCATCAGCTAAGCATCCGTCAGTGCTCTGAACTGACACTCTACATTCCATTAGAAAAGAAACGATGGAGAGGCAATAATACATTTGAGTTTAAATCTCCTTTTTAAAACAATATATTGCAAATTTGCATGCCTATTTATGTTCTTTAATTTTCTTTCCTTTTCTCTCCCAAAGTCCTCATCATTCTTCTCAATTGTTATCAGTATTAAGAGAGAAGCATTTGGGGAATGAGAAAGTTGTGAGGGAAGCAGTTTGCACGCAGAGGGAAGTGCTGGCACATGACCTGGCCAGTAGAACCTCAGTTTCTTCAGAGTTTTCCAAGCCAAGTTAAAAGCACTAGACGGAATCATATAGACAAAAGAAAATCATTAAAGGGGTGCCAGTGATCTCCAGTCAAAGACCGGCAGAAATGCATCTCTAACTCTCAAGTGGAGTTTGTCACTTAATGCAGTAAGTGGTGCCCTCACCATTGGAACTATGATCATCTTGGAAGAAGTGACAGTTACAGAGACCAACAGAATTTGGTTTTGGTAAAATAATTTTGAGGATCTGAAGAAGAAGGCATTTGTTTTAGATTGAATGTTGTCAGAAAGAAGAGACTTTTTTTTTCTAATAGTATCTCATCAAAATTAGAATAAGGATAAAGCTGTCATCACTAAAGAAGCACCGTTTTTACAATTTATCTGTAACAGAAATTATGTGATATTTTTGAATTACACAAAACTTTGTCTTTTATTACTAATGGTCTAAGAATGACCTTTTTAGGTGTTTATGCTCACTGAACTGTTATGGCCTAACCAAGACCATCAAAGTGATCAAGATGTTGACTGAAGTCATAAAAATGTGGGGTAATGTTTGGGCTAATAAGTTCTAAAAGTGGAGAGACCACACAAGAAATTATTTTAACAAAGATTAAAATATCTGTGAGAGCCAGATCTGTAGAGTTGCTTAACAGTATATAAATTCGAATTCCAGAAGTTGTGTGAACCAATTGATGTTTCAGTGTGATATATTAACAAGATCATTCATTAAGTTATTCATAGTTTTGAAATAAAGTTTCCATTAAATCCTGGCAATGTCAAGAATTTATATATTCAGAGAAATCAAAATAGAAAGCTGACCTTTTGAAATTGGGTTATTAAGTGTTTCTCATTTAACTATGTTTCACACACCAGCTAAGTGTCTTAAATAAAATCTGCTTTATGTGTATATTTATCTGTAGAGTAGTAAATGAAATGTTCACTTAATGCATAGCAATTTTGTAGCATGGTAGCATGGGGGATATTTTTAGAAGTTCATTGTGAACATCTAAGACATTCAAATATAGAAAAAAAGGCCATTCAGTTTAATAGACCTGTTTTTCATCAAGGATATTAAATATATTTTTTTATATGGAAAATTAAGGAAACTCTAACACTGGACCATTTTGATATTATCTTACTATTGTAAAATTTTTAAAAAGCATGAATGTATTGCTTTGGTTAAAATAGTCAAACTTCACATTTTATGCTCAACAGCATTTGGAAACTTAATTGCCACAGTTCATTTGTTGTAGATTTTAAAAGAACATGATCAACTCCTACATTTTTAATATTTTTATGTCATTGAACCATTTAAATAAGTCAGATTCTAGACATTTGATGAAACATTAATTTTAATATATACAGAAAAATTCCCTAAGTGTGAGAATGTAAGGATGAATAAAGATCAGTGAAGCCCAAATGCCCTTCTTGAAAATCTAAAACCCCACTAACTGACTATGAATGTCTTTCTTAGGTTTATATAGCAGTAGGAAAGCAACTTGAAAACACACTAAGGATTTGTTTTCTTCTATTAATTCTAAACAGTATCATGTGCATTTTAGAGACGGTTATATACTTGTATGTAAACATAATAGCATTTCCGGTAGTATGTTGATGCAAACCAGTATAATATTTTTCTCTATTAAACTTACATTCATCATATTTAAATTCTGGATCTTTTTGCAAACTCACCAAATAAAAATGTGCGTTTTTAAGAAGGTTTCTGAAAAATTGAAAATTCATTGGACCCCCATAGACACCGTAATTGATTTGGTAATATTTTGCTAACCTACTCAAATAAATCAGACATCAAACGAATTCTTGCTGGGTGTGGTGGCGCACACCTTTAATCCCAGCACTTGGGAGGCTGAGGTAGGAGGAGTGTTATGAATTCAAGGCCGGCTTGGGCTACAACAGGAACGCAAGGCCGGCCTGAGCTACATAGTGTGACCCTGCCTCAAAAAACTAGGGTTGGGAGTTTGGCTCAGTGGCTTAAGCGCCTGTCTGGCAGGCCCGAGGTTGGGAGTTCAATAAAATTCTTAATACAAGGCCGAAGTAACAATAAGATATTTCTCCCTTGTGATTCTTTTATTTCTCTTGGACCTTTTGATCTTCTCTCTTAATTACTCCGTTTCTGCTTTTTTATAGTGGTTTTCTCATTTTCTCTCTGTTCATCACTAAACCTCTGTTTCTTTCATTCATCTTCTTTGTCTCTTTCTAGATACTCAAGGAAAGAAAAGAAAACCAGCCATAGCCATCAGATGCACAATACAACTTGCAAACAAAATATCACAGCATTTACTATAGGCAGGTGCAAGTGGTGAAACACACCTGACACCGCTGGAAGTCATGTCCAAGGAGACAGCAAACAGAAATGAGGAGAGTAAGAGGACGCAGGCAGAGTCCAAGATTAGGGGACAGTAGATAAAAGTGGTCTCCAGAGTGAGAGAGAGAGAGAGAGAGAGAGAGAGAGAGAGAGAGAGAGAGAGAGAGAGAGAGAGAAGGAGGGAGAGAAAAAGGGAGAGAGAAAAAAAGGGAGAGAGAGAAAAATGAGGGAAATGCTGAGACTAATCTGAAAGCCAAATGCATGAACAGCAAGATGAAAGAGACTGTGTACAGGACTCATTTCCATATTGAGAAGACTTTATTTTAATTAGAAGTCAGTGGAAGGGGGAAGCATAGAAGGCTTTAAGAAACATTATCTCCATAGTAACTAAATCAGACAGTGCATGGTAGAACCATTAGGCTCGTAGGATAGTCATAAAGTCTCCAAGTATTTCCCCATAGGTTAAAATTTAATTGTAAAAGAAGTGCCTTTATAGCATAGCAATCGGTGAACACCAAGTTAATCAAATAGCCAGTGTTTTCATGACCAATAATACAACAACCCCGGGAAGGACACAATATAACATTTCTGATATTTCTATCAAAAATATTTGAATTTAAGTTTGGAAAAGCAATTAATGAATGCAAAGCAAGTAATATTCTGCAAACCTTTTGAGTTTTTCTTTAAAAAAAAAATCAGATCAAAAAGACAAAAAAAAAAAAAAAACTGTTAGAGACCAAAGATAGGAGAAACATAAAAAATAATAAATGCAGTGTATGATACTGGATTGTATCCAACCAGAAGAAAATGTTATAAAATACCACTAAAAATCTTTGTAAAAAATTTGAGTGTAAAATAGCAATCAAATATTTTAAAAAATGCTAAATTTGTCTGATTTGATTATCATACATGATTAGAGACTATAATATTTCACATGCAAAGAAGATTATATTAACAACTTATTTAGGTGAAGAAAGTTCTTCACTATATTCTAAGCTTTACAAGTAAATTTTCAAAGTTTAACAATTAAAAGAGTGCAAAAGGTTGCTTTCTTATGAATATTTGTTTTGTCGTTCTTATTACAATCAGAAAAAAGCAATATTTTATCATTTCTTATTCTAAATAAGACCTACATATTTCTGTATCATGTTCACATTTATACATAAATGTTAACATTGCTAACACCTAGAGTTTGGAGTTTAATAGTAGATGTGCCTCTTAACTTAAAACGTATTTAACAAAAAACTATAGAATTAAGAAGAAAATGAAAGCTCTCAAAACTCAGTGACAGAATTAAGAACACCTTGAAAATAGTTAAACTGAATGGTGGAAATTGCATGGCAGGAAAAACAAAAGTGAATTGCATTTCCAGGATGCAAGGGAAAACTGCTATTAGAAAATGGAAATGCTCAAATAAATAGTGAAAAGCATGCAGAAAGGGATGAAAATGTTGTTTTTAATGTTATTGAGGAAAGGTCACAACTGAATAAAATTCAAGAAATAAATCAAGGTATGACATAAGAGATGATTCTGATGATAAATATTCTGAATATATAGATGCAAAAGGTTAATTTATATTCTGCATTATAACAATAGAAATTATAGATGGATTAATCATGGAATTCCTCTTTTTAACATCATGTATATAACTCAGTTCTTAAGATAATGTAAAAATATTACCTAAATGATATATTTAGTATGCACAAATAGTTTTCATGTTTCACAGCTTTCAATAAGCAATTATTCCCTTCATAAGACTTTTAAGTGTAATACACAGAAAAAAATAAGACACATAATATTCTATTCAACTATCTTTGCTCAAGATTATATTTCAAAATCTAATAGACCACAGAATCATTTTTTGTTATGCAGCTGTTTTCACGTAGGTCTGTTTCCTGTTCAATCTTTGGTAAAGAAAAATATAGTTGATTGTGTACTTACAGAGTTCCAGAGGTTCCCTTTCCTTTAGACTTGTAGGTCTAGAACTTAATTTTTCATCATGTTCCTCTTCTTCAAAATTTGTGCACTATTGGAGTATTTTAAGACCAAAGTGAACAATTGGCCCCATCTTATGTCCATGACTATCTGTAATAAAAATTTATAGAACATCTTGTTTCATCATTGCTAGTATTATAACTTTATGTGAGCTAAAATAAAAATGAAAAAGAAAAATAAATGGTTTTAAATCCTGAGGTGAAATCAGCATCAAATCACAGATTAGAAGGGGAAACAGGTCTAGAAATAAAAGAAGCAGGTTATAAACCAACTCTTTATTTATTCACTTTTAACAAAGGATTTGATCAAGGAAAACACACACTCCTTTGTGTCTTTTTGCTTTACATTCTTAGAAAATGAGTGTAACTTCCACTCTGTCTGTGTGCACCAGTTCCAATGATTCAATGGAAGTGGACAGTGAGCATCATTCAACTGAAAAGAACAATGGGACACAATTTTATTTATCCCCCTCACTAGATTTATTTTACCTGATCTCCTCTGGAGTTTTCATAAGGGCCTCTGGCAGAAATGCGAAACTCTTAGGAGAGTCATAGTGCTTTACTAAATCTCCTCCGCGGTATTCATAAACAATTTTCATATGTGAGTATAGACTATTTACCGTCTGTTGTTTTCCAGTTCTCAAGTTAAAATTTAATTACCATCACAATTTAAGTTTGCATTTTACAGTTCTTTTCCCTCTGCTCTTTCTGGTGTCTTATACAAACTCCTAATATCATTGAAAAGCAGAAAACAGAACAGTCCCTAGTGAGGACAAAAGGCCAGTTATCATAAATACTTTCCAGGATAGTAACTTAAAAACAAAAACAAACAATACTTTTATGGAAGTATTTAACTGACATGTGATGAATTATGTATATTTAAAGTGTGAAATTTGATAAACTATGATACATTTATATATCTAAGCGTCAATGTGTTTTCCTTTTTTCCGATATGAGTCATTCGTCTGGAAACGGATGCACCTTGATACCGTAATATTAAGTGAAATAAACCCTACAAAGAAACTTAAATGTCCCATAACTTATCCTATATGAGAAATCTAAAGACTTAGTAAAGACCTAAGCAATGATAGACTGTAGAATTTTTAACGATCTAGAAAATAAGGTGTTTTTTTCCCCATTTTTGAATTGTGAGAACTGTTTATATATAATGACTACAAATTCTTTGCCAGGGACACAATTTGAAGGTATTTTATTGCATCAGAGGGTTGTGGTTTTTTCCTTGTTTTAACTGTCTTTTAAATTTCAATCTTAAGAACAAAAGTTTTAAACTTGAGGATATTTGATTAAATAGTTTATAGATCACGCTATTGATGGTGTATGGAATGTGTCTTATTAGTTTTCATTTATTTCTTAAATCTGTTTTGTTCTGTGATCTATTTTCTATCACAGTGTCAGTAAGAGCCTTCATACAGTTTTTTTTTTTTTTTTTTTTTTTTTTTTTTTTTTTTTTTTTTTTTTTTTTTTTTTTTTTTTTTTTTTTTTTTTTTTTTTTTTTGTTTGTATTTTTTTTTTTTTTTTTTTTTTTTTTTTTTTTTTTTTTTTTTTTGCGGCACCAGGGGTTGAACTCACAACCTCGCACCTGCCAGGGCAGGCGCTTAAGTCACTGAGCCAAATTTCCGGCCCTGGTTTTTTGAGGCAGGGTCGCACTATGTAGCTCAGGCCAACCTTGCGCTCGCGTTGTAGCCCAAGCCGGCCTCGAACTCACAACGCTCCTCCTACCTCAGCCTCCCGAGTGCTGGGATTAACGGCGTGCGCCACTACGCCCGGCCAGTTTTTTTTTTAATTACTGGATTTTAAGTCATAAAGTGTTATGTGGTTAACTTAATGTTGTTTTGACTGTTGGAAGACTTTTAGATTTCTATGTGAACCTAAAATATGTCTCATCATTTTCAACTAATGTGCTGGGTCTTTGATTTATGTGGAATTTTGAAAACTTTGTAATCATTGATATCTTAATGATATTGAGACTTCTAATACATTAACATCTAATTTCCATTACTTTAGAAATTTTTTACTCTTATTAATGCCTTCTAATTTTTAGTGCATATGCCCTGACTATATTTTATTAGCTTAATCCCTAGATATTTGATGTTTTTATGTTTCTGTGAGTAGTATGTTCATATGATGTTAGAAGTTTTTATTTAAATATATTTTAACTGATACATATAAACTTAAAATTCTAAGCATTAATGGAATATCAAGTAATACTTCGATACATGTATATATTTTATAATGCTTAAATAAGATTAAAAATATCAATCATCTCAAACATTTATCTTTTTTATGATTAAAATTTTTTGAAATCATTTCTTCTATGTTTTCAAAATATGCAGTACCTGATTATTATCTATAGCCCCAATTCTGGAGAATAGTGTGTATTTTAAAATTTAACCTCTGAAATTTTGTTACTAGTATCGAGAAGTACAAGTCATATTTTCATATTTACCTTTTATTACTCAACTTTGGCTCAGTTATCAGTTACAAATATATTTTTTAAATTTCACTACATTCTCTACAAAGATAATCATATTGTCTGTCAGTATATTTATTTCTTCTCATTTTCTTTTTTTAAGAGAAGAATATATTTATTGAGAGAAAGCTTCTGTCTGAGAGAGAGGCAGAAAGAGTCCCAAGTGTGTAGCCCTCTTCTCATTTTCGTTCTGAATGCCTTTGTGCCTTTTCCTTGTTTTATTGCTTGTGTTAGAACTTTAAGAAATCTAAAATTTGAGTGCTGAAACAGGACAATCTTAACTTTTCCTGACTTTAGGGGGAAAAACTTAGTCTTTCACCCCTAAAAAGCTGTTGGTTGCATGTTTTTTTAAATTGTAACTTCATCAAAGTGAATAGAATGCCTCTATCAACCACCCCTTAAATTTAGTACATTATTACTTTTATTAGAAATGGATATTGAATTTCATTAAATTCTTTTTCGGTGTCTTTGTAATGATTATATGATCTTTTTATTTGTTACAATGGTGAATTAAGTTTATTGATCTTTAAATGTCTAAGCAACTTTGCATTCTCAAGATAAACTTCACACAATAATGATGTATTACTCTTTTATGCATGTATTATATTCAGTTTGATCATGTAATGTTTATGAGTTTTATATCTATATTTATGAGGGAATTTGTTCTGCAGCATTTTACGTTTTGAACTGTGTTTTTGTAAAGAGAAATGTTGGCTCCAGAAATGAATCTGGTAAGCAGTCACTTATCTTTAACATTTTGAAAATGTTCTCATAAAATTAATATTTTTTTATTAACTACTGACTAGAATTCATTAATGAAGACTGTTGGACTAATTATTACACTGGTGAAATGTTTTAAACTGCTAGTTCAGTTTTTAATAGATATATGACTAGTCAGGTTATGTATTTCTTCTTTAACAAGTTTGGTAGTTTGTGCCTTTCAAAAGGTGCATTCATTTTATTTAACGTACCAGAATCATTTGCTTAAATGTATTAACAATAGTTTCCTCTTAAACAGTTATATTTGTGGAATCTGTGATGCAACCTTTATGATTCTAGGTTTTGCTAATTATTTTCTCTCATGTATCTAACTAATTCTATTCTTCTCAATGGACCAGTCCCTAGTTTCATTGACTTTTCTTAGTTTTTTTTCTTAATTTCTTGTTCTTTTATTTTGCACGTTTTTACCATTTCTTTCCTTCTCTTTACTTTGCGTTTAATTTTCTCTTCTTTTTCTCCTTTTAATAGAAGCTGCTGTCATTGATTTGATATCTTCCTTCTTTTCTGATGCATGCAATGTCATGATATTTTATTTAGTAAAATGATATGATTTGTAATAAATTTACTTTGCATTTTCAACTATTTAAGGACATTTACTAAGTTCTGTTTTATATTTAACCCATAGATTATTTAAATGCTTATTATCTGTTTTCCAAATATTTAAAGATTTCCTATAAATGTTTTTGCTTTTTTCTTTAATTCCACTGTCCAAGGATGTACTTTGTATAGCTTAACGTCTTTTAAATTAATTGAGAATTATATTATAGAGCAGAATATGGCCTACGTGTGTTAGTAGTTTGACTAATCTTCAACAGAATTGATTGCATAAAGCCCTTCCAACCTTCTTAGTTATCTGATTCCTTATTTCTCTATTTTTCAGTCTAGCTTGTAAGAAAAGATATTATTTCTAGCCTATTCATATTAGGTTTAAGGAACCATATTTGAGAGCTCATCTTTTCTTCTGGCCATAGGTAATGCCTTGACATAGAAGCTGATTAGTACACAGGGCAATGTCTGAAGACCTCTGATAGTCTGTGTACAGTTCTTACCTGTCTAATCTTCTGCCCTTCAAGTGGGAGTGAAATGTCTGTCCAAAACTCTCACTTCTGTGTCCTCTAACTCTAAGGCCTGCTAGTCCCTTAAGTCTTTCCCATGATGAAGAAAGTCTTTCAAACCATTACTGTGAGATAACAGTGCTGCCTTTGTTTTGTTTACTATTTCTCTTGGATTGTGTTCCTTCAACGTCTGACATCCAGTGCCTTGAAACCCTTGTTTCATGTGTCTAATCGTGGTATATTTGTTTCAGGAAGGACCATGTATATCTAATCTCTGTTATTCTCTTTTACTGAATTGAAGTGCTCTTTGCGCTGTTATATTTTGTACATTAGAAACAATCTCCAGGTATTTTTCTTCTGACTATACTGATAAATGGTGAATAGGTAGCAGCCTCCACAATCTCCACTTTCTCTTCCTGGTAGTCTTCATGTAGGTTTCACAACAGGCAAAGGTAGTGTCTGATCAGACAGACACTTCTGCAAGGATGCTAGAAATCCTAAAAATGCAGAGAAGAGCTGGAATTAATAAAAGTTTTCAAAGCAAAAAAATATTAGAATTCAGTGTTTTTAATCTTGCTACCCAACTATTTTATTGACAAAGAGTATAGAAGATGGAAAATGTTAAATTTGAAGAAGTTAAAAATGTGCATAATGGTGCCATGAATTCGATATCATGCATACTATCTAAACCACTATCAACTAGGGAATGATACTAACTGACAACATTAAAATGTAACAAATTTTTTTTAAATATGAAAAAAATACTACTTTCAAGGCTTCATGAATGGACATGACACAAAAAAGACAAGTGATTACCTAATGAATTAAAAATATGCACAAATGCATGCAAATAAAATCATATAGAGTATTTTTTTTCCATTTTATTAAATTAACCAGCACTTTAAGGGCTTGAGATTTAGTGTCCTGGTTTATCTGCACTTCATCTGAAAATCTCAGGTGTTTCTTAACCCCAGGATGGTTCTACTTGCTAGATCAAATTCTGAATTTTTTCTCTTCATCATCACTGAGGTTGCTAAAATCTCAGCAGAAGGGTCCTGTCTTCCTGGCTTCTAGATCTTGGCATCATAAGACAGTTTGCTTCCATAGTCCCTTGTTTTCTTCAATTAGATGTTTTTAGCATTGTGTATAGCTGTTGTGGTTTTGGTGGCTGATATTTGATATATTTTAGGCTAACCCATAAAAATAGTGCCTTAAAGACAAAAATATAAAGAAAAGAGTAAAATTGCTAACATGCGATTTAAATTGAAATTATAATATTTCCAAGGACATTTGTTCAAAAGAGAGGACTTGGATCATCATCAAACCTGTAGCATTCAGGCTGCATTCCTCTCTACTCAGAGACATAATCTCTCTTCAGTAAACAAATGAACATTGTGAATTGGCATAGCTTTTTAGACAGTAAACATTGTAAATAATTGTAATATTTCTGTCATATCCCACATAAAAATGCAGAGCCATGCAACAGATTAGTCCTAACCAAAGAATTAGAGCCAAGTTAGACAAAAGTTAAAATTAAATGACAGACATCAAAGTGAGGTAAAAGCCATGAGATTTTCATGCAGTAAAACAAAGGAAGACATTTTTCAAAGAATAGTGAAAGATTTTTGTTTTATATGGTGTTCTGGTCCTTTTTGTTTTCCAAATGAATAAGATTCCCAGATAAAACACAACAAACAAATGAAAATAGTAATATTGTGAGATCACCATATGCCAGAGTCGATATAGATAGAGCAGTGAGTGATATTTGATAATATATACCTCACCGTATTTCATTTCCAAATAGAGACTCTAAAATTGGATGTAAAGGATAAAAGACCCACGATGGGCGAGATGATAATAAATCTGGCCTAGGCAAGCCTCAAGTTGGAATTTAGCTTTACAGCCTAAATTTATCATAAGGAGCAATGTAGAAAATTCAACTCACACTAATTCAGTGAAGTTATACGTAAATTAAAAGTCCACTTGAACTTGTGAGTGGATGAAGCCTAAAGGTAAGTTACCTCATAACAGTCACTTGTATAATTTACAAAGAGAGGAAACAAAAAGAAAATATTCATCTCTAAGGATGGATTCATTTCACCTGTAAAATACATCATTTCTGCCACAAAAAAACCCCTCAGGTGATTCAATCTGCACAACTGTACATTGTATATATAGAAGCTTAAGGTAAGAACTTACTTTAACAATTGGTAGAGAATAGATCAAATTAGAAAGACAGAATTTAGATAAAGGTAAAGTTGATCTTTAGAGAAAACTCCAGATTACTTATTCTAATTGAAAATGATATCTCTGAAAATAAAATCACAGAAAGAAGTTGCAAAGCAAACAAGAAAAAACAACATATACAACATTTGAAAGTATTTAGCATCCTAGATACTAGAGAATAAAAGTATCTAAGAGATTCTAAAATAGGTATGCCTGAAACAGCTGCAGAATAAATGAGAAATATTGAAACTATGTGGTATACAAGTATAACTGCAAATGAATCCAGTAATAACCCTCCTATTAGAAGATGCCAGAGTTTGAGGATAGCATTTATGTAAGGTAAGATAATATTGATGAAAATAAAATTAGTGAACTGGAAGACATATGTAAAGAAATGGCTCCTAAGAAAGTCATAGAAACAGAAAATATCAAAAGAAGAAAGGGTACACAAAGGAAAAGTTTCAATATCCATCTAATAAAATTTTTAGAAAAAGAAAGTAAAATGATAAATCAGTTAACACAGTTTTCACAATTAAAAAAGTCAGATTACCACGAATAAAAATGTCTCACTTGGAAGAGCACAGGTAGACTCACTGAAACAATAGCTGTTGAAATCACAAAACAATAGAAGCAAAAGGAAAATCATAGAATATACAAATTTGATTTTATGATATAAAAGGATACTGATGATTGAATTTTTTCAGACTTCATTAATAATGCTTAGACATCAAATGAAAAACAAATTAGTAGCATCAAAGTATGAAATAATATTTCAGTTTATAACTCCATAGTGAGATATACTATCATTTTAGGATGTGGGTGAAATTAGGATGTAAAGCAACATACAAACCTTTCTTATTCTTGGAAATAAATATATTTAATGAAGTGATCAAGAACGTTTTGTGCTCCTACAGTGCTTTCTCTCAACATCAGCTCACTACCTGGTGCTTGCTTTCCTCATTTCCTTCCTCCTTTATCCACATACATGCCTGTCCCAGATTTCTTTACTTATTTATTTATTTTAAAATGAATAAAGAATAAAAATGATAATATTAAACCTCAAAATAAAATAATAGGAGATTAACAATGGCTAATGTATTGCACATTGTTATCTTCAAAACTGTTCAGATTACAAGATATAGGCCTGAAAAAAAATCAAACAATCAAAGAATGAAAGCACAAACTGCTATTTTTTGATGAAGTAAGAGATTGGTAGTATAGTTATCTATCTTGTATACATATTTATGTGTACCCTTTCCCCAACCCCAGTTGGTTTTTCCTTTTCAGCCTTTTTTTCCCTTTCCCTTTCACAATATCTATTGCACACTGTGGTTCTTATTGACTCTTTCAGTTATTTACACCAGGGAGCTAATATGATATTTACACGTGCAAGTCTGATTTATTTCACTTATGAATATGGTCTCAAGTTGCATCCATTTACCTATAAAAGCCTCAAGTTGGAGTGAAAATAAAACCCACAGAACGGGAAAAAATTTAGCCCAACTGTCCCTCAAACAAGGGACTTCTATATAGAACATAGAAAGAATTGACAAAAATCAAGTTCTCCAAATTCAAAGACCCAATCCAAAAATAGGCATCTGAGATGAACACGCACTTCTCAGGTGAAGAAATACAAGTGACAAATAAATACATGAGAAAAAGTCCTTTATTTATTTTTTTGCCCTAGAGTTGAGAGTGAATCAGCTGTCAGAAGTATTGTTACAGCATTGTATGGAGAAGAAAGTGTGGGAGAAACATTCTCCTGTTGCATTGAAATTTAGTCTCATAAACCCTTTCAGCAAGAAGCCATGAGAGATTGACTGTAAAAATCTTAATCTCAGGATCTCTGGTCACCCTTCCTCTCCTGTCTGCCCTGTCTTTCATCTTCAGTATGTAGACTTACTGCAACCAAAGAGAACAGGTACTGCCCCTGTCTTCTAGTTCCAACTCAGCTGCAGTTCTGCAGGGTGAGCTGGTGAGGGTACGGTTTGGTGCCAAGCGTGCTTACACTTCTACCTTTTATCTGCCCAAGTAAGGGTCATTGCAGAAAGATGTATATGCTGAAAATTTCTTTCAGCTGTCTATACTCTTTCAGGTTTTAGGGAGGTCGCCATCAGTTTTCTTTTTTTATTTAGTTTCCTATAAAATATCTATTCCTCATGAATGTAGTTTCATTCACTTTGTGAGTTTGATTATTTTCATTTTAGTTTTATTTTGTTATATATAATGAAACTCATGTTTGTGAGTGCTATTTTTTTAATAGCTACCTTCTTTATATTTGATATATCTTATGTACTAATCAAGTTTAAAAGTACACTATTATGTCAGAAAATCATTCTCAACACAGTGCGACCCTGCCTCAAAAAACTGGGGCCGGGAGTTTGGCTCAGTGACTTAAGTGCCTGTCTGACAGGCATGAGGTTGTGAGTTCAATCCCTGGTGACGCAAAAAAAATCATTCTCAAATTTTAAGAGTTGAAAAATAATAAAACTAGATTTTCAATGTATACATTGTTTCAATCACAATGCAAATTGCTTTACTTACATCTGAATCCTTAATGATTCTATTAGCATGGTAATATTTGTTTCAAATTTGTAAAAAAGTCAAGGTCATGATATGATTCATGGAAATCTCACAAAAAGCAGGTAGATGATATGTGATTTGAACCCCTGTGATGTTAATGCATGGATTACTATCTACACAATAGTGCTCTATTCTCACTTTTATGTTTCAAGGAAAAATTATCTGTAATTATTTTAGTTTCAAAAGATATACATTTCAAAACAATTTTATTTTTCATTAATTAATATTAATTAATTAGGACTAAATATATTACAAATTATCAAAGTAGCCAAACTCACATCAATTTTTATGTCTATGTTTGAATTCTTCAAATAACCTATTGTTAACTACAATAGCAAACAGAGTGAGAGGTTACTGAGTCCTGTTTTCCTTCTCACCCTACTGGAGTTCAGAGAGGGATCAGCTAGCTTCAATTTGCTGTTTACAAGACTGAGAAAATTAGAGTGTAAAGCTGTTTCTTTGATGAAAGAAAAATTGAGATTAACTTAAATAAATTCAACAATAAAACACAAGGCATTTAAATTCTTACTGCAGAAAGATCTTATTAATTTAAAATAATCCATTTTTCATAATAATTTTCATAGATCTCTTAAACCTTATCTTTAAACTATTCTTAATGATAAGAATTGATAAGCAAATAAATTTTATTAAGTTTATGGGTAAAATGTTCAATTTAATAAAAGAACAACTTCCAAGTTCTCCAACATTTTATCTTAAAATAAAATAATATAAAATTAAATCTCTGATCATGATAGCTGTTGATTGTAAATTTCCACTTCTCAATGCTTTCATTCATATTTGTTTAAATTTCTCCATATATATTTAGTGAAGTGAACAACATTTTCTTAACAATAAAGGAAAGTAGTATGAAAAATTTCAATTTCTTTTCAAGAGAATATTTCTCTTATGAAAAATTATTTAGTAGCTAATATAGTTTCTGTGTAAAAGATCATAGTCTGTTGCCAATGCCTAAATGTCTTTAACTGTGTCTAAAGACCTGCATACACATAAAAATTTGAACCCAGAGGTTTTGTTTTATTTTTTTGTAGAAAATAATGCACCAGGCAAGAGACACAGAGATAAACTTAAAAAATTCCACTTGGAAGCCTGAACCATAGAACTGTAGTACAAATAATCCAAGTGTGGACTTCAGTTCAGATATAAATCACTGTGAGTCAAAACATTTAGGTATTAAATGTATTTGTGTCATTAATTTAGTTTTAGTTCTCTCGTCTACTAAGTAATGATAAAAATAATTTATATATGTAACCTTGTCGCTTTTTCAAAGTAAACACAATTTTTAATTAACTAGGGAAAAATAGTATCATTACATAATTCAAACATTTATATTCAAAAAAAAATTTTGAGGCTGGCACAGGGTTTGGTAGTGTATAATGTTCTTCATGGTGCAGCTTGTCTCCTGTCTCAACTTGGTAAGCAAAATGCATGTTGGTTTACTCTGCTTAGCTAAGGGCTTGGTTTTTTTTAATTTATTTATTTATTTATTTAATCTGCCAAAGGACTACTTCATTACTAATGATTTGTATCCCTACTAAAGTGCATTCAGGCTTAGAATATTGCTATAATGTATTGACAGAGGATTTTATTGCTGTCAATGTGCTAATTGAAACTCTTTATACTACAGTAAACCAAAACAAAATTGAATAAATGCCGTATGCTGATCATACCAATACTATTTTTCTTATATTTTTGTCCTTTAAATTAAAATTTTCAGAAACTTAGAAAATTATCTTTTCCAGGAAAACAAGATTTTAAACTTTGCTTTTTGAGGTAGACTGTATGGTTACTACCCAAAACTCATATTCAGGTAACCATACAAAATACGTATTTTAAGATTTTTAATAAAGATATTTCTCGTATCTTGAGCCAGAAGAAGTATAGGTGCATTGATTGCATAAATGTAAAGTGAGCATATATAATTCTGGAGAATGTAGTGATAAGTAAAATGTAAAACCTAACTGTTTACTTTCAAGGAACTAAAGATATAGTAACAATTGTGGTTATAAAAATAAATCTATTCAAATGTAGAAACATAGGGGCAGTGAAGAGGAAGATGGGGTGAGCAGGCAGGAGGATTTGATCAGGTCTGAGCAAATAAGAACAAAACGATGTCATATAGTCAAGAAAGAACTGATCTCAAAAGAGACACCTTTAGTAATTAAATAGTGAAGTAGTGGGGAGGGAAGAGAAAGGTTGAAAACAAAAGAAACAGAGTGAGGAAATAAAGAGTGTGTTCAAGGATCTGACAAAGAGCAAATCAGTACATTTTAATGGTTGGAGACACAGTTTGAGAACATTGAGCCTGAGATAGAAGTCTGAAAGAGAATTATACAGGGAAAATTTCTCATGTTCAAATACTTCGAAGAGCAAGAGAAGAGAATACTTTCATGAAAATAAATTTCAGCTCTGAATTAAGTGAAATTTAAAAAGTGACTAATAGTTTTCTCTGATTACTTCCAAAATAATGAAAGTAGATTTATAATAAAAAGCATCATTGTCAGTAACCCACTAAAATAAGCCCAAAAATTAAAGAACCAAGAGTGAAGCTAGTTAAAACATAATTCCACTCATAAAACAAAGACTAAAAATTAACCTGCAAGAAACTATTGTAATGGAATGTTCAAATAAGTGTGAGTTTTCCAGAATTCAGGCCAAAAGAAAAATGACTTTATTGTTTCATAAACAGAGGAATAACATTACCTCCACAAACATTTGATGCCAAATTCATAAAGGCAATAGGAAAACTGATTACTTCAACATTTGAAAGATTAATGTCTTCGTCTGTATTATTTGAATAGAGAACCTTAATTCTACAGCAGGATTTAAGTAACATTATAATTTCATTTGTAGTGGAAAAAACTACATTTTCTCTCCTACAAGTTCCATCCTTGTATGAAACTATTTCCAAAGAGCTGACTCACAAACAGAAATTCACACTTCCATTAGCTTGCTTGTCTGCCTTCCTATAACTGAACATGAGTACTTATCCCTAAATGACTTGCATGCTTGTGCATCCATTTAGAGCAGAGTTCTAAGTCTTCTGTGTTAAATTTCTATCACTATAACAAATACCTAAGATAATTAACTGTGAAAGATAAAAGGGTTTAATCTGGTTCACAGTTTTGGAAGTAGCAGTTCATAATTGGTTTGCTAACTTCGTTTTGTGCCTGTGCAAAGCAGTACATCATGGTGAGAATGTGGCACAGCCCAGCTGCTTTCCTCTTGGTTTAGAACCAAAAGAAAGGAAGAGAAAGGGATTCAGCTGCCCATTATGTTCTTTGAAGGCACATCCCCAAATTATCTAAAGACTTCCTACTAGATCCTACTTTAAAAGTTTCAATCACCTTCAATAGTGTCATCTTTGACACAAAGACCAGGGAACTTTGGAGGACATTAATTGTAAGTCATTGCATCTTCCAAGACATCTGTCATCACAGACGTTGCAACCCATGTATAGTACTTCTAAACAACCTAATCTCATTCTATCCCTTCTAACATATCCACAACTTCTACTCACATTCTGTTCTCAAACACTCACGCACCATTAATTTTTTGTGTATTCAAAATGGCACAGAAATAAATGTTACTCTTTGGTTTATTGTTTCACTGTCTTAGGTGACTTAGTTCTCTCTCAAAACTTCTCCATCACTTTCTCCTTTCCAAATTTATGATGACAAACTTTCTTCATGTGTTTGTCTATCTGGGCTAAGGTAGGTTTATTTCTGAAGGCTCTTGTGTTGGATTTTAGGTGGGAATCCTATTGTTCTGTGACCTCATGATCTCTTCTTTGTGGAGGCTGGAGGGATGGGGTTTGGGGAAATCGCTGACGTTTTTGCCTATGAAGTAAATAATTCTATCAGATCATGGCCCCCACCTTCATGATCTCATTTAATGTTAATTGCTTCCTTGCAAACTCCATTTTCAAATAAACACACTGGGGTTAGAGGTTCAATTTATACATTTTGGTGGGCATGCAGTTCATTTTATAGTACTTGTTTCTCTAAGAAAATGAAAAGTGTCAGGTGAGAACTGAATCAACTTTCTATGCACACATGTGATGGCTATTGACATATGGACTCACATAGTCTTCCTTCTCTTTTGCTACAAGGGACATCTATGTCAATGACATTTCCTTCACTCTGTATTTTATCTTCTCATACCTCCTGCATGCACAGTTTTGCTGCAGCATGCTCACTATTATCAATATTTTCTCACTGGATAGGTCTTTTCAGAATAGAACTATGGTATAATAGCACTAACTTGAAAATAATTCTTAAGAATTTTGACTAATTTTTGGTCACACTAACTCAATCCATATTCCTCATATCACTCAAAAACATTTATATAATTTTTGAAACAAATTTTCTCAGTTTAATTTTTGTATGTCATCCACTCTTAGTATTTTCATCAATACAGTGAACACAATTTCTCAGTGGGTTCATCTTTCAAATCTACGTTAAGCTCTATAATTATGGGGCACTCCAAGAGAAAGGCATTAATTCTCCACTCTATTTTCCCTTCCTCAAGGTATATGGTTGCTTTTGGTACTGATTTTTTAAAGAAGTATTAGTACATGTTTGCCACACTCAGTAATTACATCCATCATGGGAAGTTGCACATGTACATAACAGACATTGATTCTTTTTAATCAGATCATCCAGTTCTCCCTTCACTCCCTGTCCCTCTATCTCTTTCTTTTGCGAAAGTTCTAACTGCCTGTTTCCTACTTTTTAGTTTGCTCTTTAATTTATTTGCACTTTGGTTTTCTTAAATAAATGAAACTGTGATATTTAAGGTTGTGCATCTAATGTATTTCTAAAATTGTTCTCTCAAGGTACATCAGTTTTTCTACAAATGATTCAAATTTACTTTTTGTGGGAGAGTGATACTCCACTGTGTATAAATACCGCATTTTCTTGATCCATTCATGCTGATGGACATATAGGAAGCTTTTGAGCTGTTGTTATTGAGTTGTGCTGCTATAAACATCTATATGTTTGTTTCGCTGGAATATGATGAATTGTAAGATCAGATATCTGATTGTGCTAGGGATTGCTCCTGCATTCTCTATTCCATACCACTGATACATGTCTGTTTTTTGCCAATACCATGCTGTTTTTATTATTGTAGCTTTGTAATATAACATGAAATCTGGGATTGCTCTTGTTACCCAGGTTTGCTTTTGCTCTTCTAGCCCTCTTCTGGTCCAAGATAAATTTTGGGATTTATTTTTGGTATTTGTTTCAGAAATACTGTTGGCATTTTGATTGGGATTACACTGATACTGTTTGAGTTTTGAGAGTGTAACCATTTTGACAATATTAGATATGCCTATCACAGAAACAGGTTAAATTCTTCTTATGTCCTTTACAGTCTTTTTTTGAAAAGTACACTAGTTTTCATTATAGAGATCTTTACTTTGCTTGATTAATTCCTAAATATTTATTTTTTTCTACTGATAATGAGAATGGTATTGTTTTAATTTTCAATTCTGGGATTACCAGTGATGTTGAACAATTTTTCATATATTTATTTTCTGTTTGTGTTTCTTCATCTGAGAAGTGCATATTCATCTCAGATGCCCATTTTTGGATTGGGTCTTTGAATTTAGGGGGCCTGATTTTTGTCAATTCTTTATATGTTCTATATAGAAGTCATTTGTCTGAGGGACAGTTGGCTAAATTTTTTCTTATTCTGTAGGTTTTCTTTTCACTCTGTTGCTGATTTTTGGATGTGAAAAAACTTTTTAATGAGATCCCAGTTGTTAATTCTTCCAAGTAGTTCCCTTGCAGTTTACATTTTGTTCATGAACATTTTGCCTACCTCTATGTTAAGATAGCTACCTACCATGTCTCCCACTATATTTAGTGTTTCTGTTTTGTTTTATTTTATGTTTTTTATTTTAAAGATAGTAAAATCCAACAGAACAAAGCCAATCAAAACAAAGCTGCAAAATTGGTACAGAACTTCAAACAGGACACTGGGAAAACAATAGCTACTGCAGTATATCTACTTATCTTCACAATAGTTGTTCATTCTATCAGGTATAGCAAAATCAAACCAAAAACAAAACAGAATAAAACCAATCAAAACAGAATATTGAATAAAGCAAAACAATTAATCAGAACAAAGCAAAATATTGAGAACAATATAGGATCTCAAAGACAAGATAAAAAGAAATTCCCCATATTTGCTATATTGCATACTGTCATCCTCCCAAAAGATGCTCAGACTGCTGGCCCCAGGCCTACAAAATCAACCAAACAATACAAGCATTTAGTTGCTTTTAGTACATTAGTTGCTATCAACTCAGCCTGTCCTCTGAACCAGCCAGTTGCTTACAGGGGTTGGGATGGGGGGTTGATTCTTACCCATATGCCGGTAGGCTCACAGGAGGCACTGTATGACTTTTCTCTTACTGGAACCCATGTGGCTTGTGTGGCTTACCAGAAAGGCTGGCTAGTTGGCTAGTGTTTCTGTTTAAATATTTAGATCTTTGATCCATTTGTACTTTAGTGCAGGTGATTTGAGAAATTCAAATTAAAACAATGCTGAGATTCCATATCACTCCAGAAAGAATAGTTATCATCCAGAAATCAACAAATAACAAATGCTAGTGGGGTTGTGGGGAAAAAGGAACTTTTCTCCACTGTTGGTGGCAGTGTTGACTGGTACAACCACTGTGAAAATCAGTGTAGAGATTCCTCAAAACACTAGGAATGAAGGTCCCATTTAATCCAACGATTCCCCTTCTGGGTATTTTCCCTGCAGAACTGAAAACATCAGGTCACAGTGATATATGTGTACATATGTTTATAGCAGCACAATAGAAGTGTAATAGCTAAATCTTGGAAATAACTCAAATGCCCATTAACCAAGGAATGGATAATAAGATGTGATGTTTTTATACACTGGAGTACTTCTCAGCTACAAATAAGGATAAATGTGAGGGTTTTACAGGTAATTTAGTGCAACTTGTGACAATAATCATCAGTGAAATGAATCAGACTCTCATGTGTAAATATCATAATATCTCCATGGTGTAAAAAACTGAAAGAGTAAATACAATTCCAAATGTACAACAAATATTGTGAAAGTTAAAGAGGAACAAAGTGCTCAAAAGGAAAGAACAACTGAGATGAGGAAAGCAGAAAAAGAAAGAAGGGGAAAGAATATATATATATATATATATATATATATATATATATATATAAATACATATCCACACTACTAATCTCTGTTAGTTCATCAGAAAGAATGGTTTGTGCTTTAATTGTTTGACCATTTTTTATGCCTATATCTTGTAACCTGAACAACTACTTTGTTTTTTGTTTGTTTGTTTGTCTTTTTGTTTTGTTTTGTTCTTTATACCAGAGATTGAACTCACAACCTTGCAGTTGCCAAGCAGGTGCTTATTCCACTGAGCTAAATCCCCGGCCCTGAACAACTACTTTGAAGATGACAATATACAATATATTAACCATTGTTAATCTCTTAATTTTTGTTTGAAATTTTGTTTTATTTGTTTTTCATTTTAAAATAAAAAAGAGATAAGGCCATTGTTCTCCTAATTTCCTTCTTGATATGTTCATTATTGATGCACATCGTTGCTATGATTTTTGTAACTTGTTGCATTGCTGAATTTGGTTATTAATTCTAGAAGATTTTTAGTGGAATGTGTAGAGGGTCACATTGCCTGCAAATAATGAGAACTTACCTTTTTCCTTTCTTTATGTGTACCATTTTTATGTCTTTCCCTTGCCTGGTTGCTCTGTCTCATGATTTGAGGACTATATTGAAGAGCAGAGGCTGTAGTCGTTTTCTTCATCTTGTTCTGATTATAGAAGGAAAGTGTGCAGATTTTCCCATTTAATATTGGTTGCAGTTAATTTGTCATAAATGGCTTTTATCAGATTGAGATAAGGTCCTTCTATATGTGTTTTATTCATTTTTTAAAATAACGAATGCACACAGTATTTTGCCAAAGGCTTTTTGTACATTTATCTTTGTTTTTCAGTTGGATACTTGTCTGGTTTGGGACTCTGTAATATTAGCTCTAAGGTATGATTTTGCAAGTGCTTCTTTCCTTTCAATTTTATTAGAGTTGGCAGCACACTGGTGTTAGAATACATTGTAGAATTGAGTGATAAATCCATTGGGTCCTTGGCTGTTTCAAATAGGAAGGTTTTTCTGTTTTAATATGATTGTCTATTATTGTACTATTTGGGATTTTTCTGTCTTTTGATTCAGTTTGGACAATCAACTGAATCAGATTGGGTATTCGATGCATCTACCACCTATCCTCATCATCTGGATTCTCTTAAGATTTTTTGAAGTAGTTATTAATGATTTTCTGGTTCTTGTTCATTTTTTTGGGCAGGGACACCAGGGATCGAACTCACAACCCCGCACCTTCCAGGGCAGGTGCTTAAGCCACTGAGCCAAACTCCCGGCCCTAATTTTTTGAGTAAGGGTCGCACTATGTAGCTCAGGTCGGTGTTGCACTCGCGTTGTAGCTCAAGCCAGCCTCTAACTCACAACGCTCCTCCTATGTCAGCCTCCCGAGTGCCGGCATTAAAGGCGTGCGCCACCACGCCTGGCTCTTGTTCATTTTAAATGCATTGATATTCTTTCTTTCATTCTTGTTCTCTTATTTCTATTTTTCTTTCATTATTTGGCAAGTTTTTGTGAGGTTTTGTTTCTTCTTTCAAAGAAACATCTCATGATTTCATCAATTCTTTTTAATTATTTTAGTCTCAATTTAAATAACTTTTCTCTGATATATTTTATTTTACTAGCTTTATATGTGAATTATTTATGATTTTCTAGGGCCTTCATATACATCATCATATTACTGATTTGCACTTTTCTTTTTCTGATGAAGGCATTCACAGTTACAAAATTCTCCTTAGAACTGCTTTCATTGTGTGCCATTGGTTCCAGGATGTGACACTGGTATTTTCATTTGATTCTAGAATCTGTAATTTCTTCATTGTTTTCTCCTGTGACTCATAGTGTACTGTTTCATTTCCATACACTTGCATAATTTCTGTGGGTTTTTTTGCCATTGATTTCTAGTTTCATTGCACTACGATATAATAATATGCATGGGATAATCGTACTTTGATGTTAACATGAACCTGCTTAATGGCAACTCTTCGAGAGCGAAAGTTCTTAGTGTTGCTAAGAAGATGTGTTACATTGTTGTGTTGAACATTTCTTAGATATCTATTAAGTCCATTTGCTTTGAAGTGTGGTTCAACACTGACTTTTTGTTGGTTTTTTAAATATAGTTGATCAGCATATTTGTGTAGTGGGCTATTAAGGTTGCCAACAATTGTATTGATATTTATTGGGTCTTTTATGCCCTCTAGTGTTTGAAGTTGGGTGTGTGGGAGTTGGGTGTGCATATATTTATAATCGTTAGCTCCTCCTGTTGAACTGTTCTCTTAATCAGCATGTACTGATCTTCTTGGAATCTTGTGATCTATTTTGGTTTGATTATCGTTTTTTTAAAATAGGATAACTACTTCTCTCTATTTTCAGGTTCTTGCTACATGAAATCATTTTTCATTCTTTGATTTTTCATCTATGAATTAAATCTTTCTTGTATACAGCATACTATTGTGTTTCTTGTCTCAACCTATCAATTTGTGTCTTTTGATTGGAATTTTGAATCCATTCACTTTGAGAATTATTGCTAAAGGGTAATAATTTATTCCTGTGATTCCATTACTTTCTTGTTGGTTATTTTTTCCCCACTTCTACCTAGTGACTCACTCTGTCTGGTATTTTTATTTAACTAGACTTTTTGGCATTGTTGGTTTTATTGTCCCTTGAAGAGATGCTTGAGGATGTAGAACACTGGTTTGGTGGTCATGAATTTCTTAACGTGCTCGTTGTTATTGAAATACCTTTTTTCTCAATTTATTTTGATAGCTATTTTTGTAGGCTGCATCAGTATGAGTTGAAAGTTGTTCTCTTTTAGGTCTAAAATATTTCACTCCATTACAAAATCAGGATTACAAAATTAGAAATGAAAGAGGCAGGATATAGCAATAATTTTTCATGTATAAAGTACATACAAACATGTTCAATTACAGGCAAAAGAACCATACTTCAACTTGATTTTCCTTAAGCTACATTCCAAAAATATGCAAGTTCATTCTAAAGCTGGTGTTCAAAAGGGAAAATGTAAGACAATCCAACTGCTTTTAATTGAAAGGTAGAAGTTTGGATTTGGTGTGCTTTTGCACAATGAATGTGTATGGGCTCATGTATACATGTGGATAAATTGCCATACTGTGGCTCATACTTTGTTAAAGACTAAATCATGTAGCACTCAGTTAATCTATTAGCTCCTTGTAAAAGATTTCACGCAGTTCAAATTGAATATAGCTGCTCACAGGCATAGGGTGATCCAACAAAATTAAGAGAGGCCCTCTAAAATGCTTTCATCGACTTAAAATTATTTTGCAGAGAATTCCATGCTGACATATTTCATTTTCAGAATTTCCAACTCTGCTGTCCTTTGACATTCCTTCATGCTCTACCTTCTCTATCTTCTCAAGTGTTACATGCAGGCCACTAACTTTTTATTTCAGGTAGAGTTTTCTTGAAATTCCAGATTTCCAAAGTCTAACTAATGTAAGCAGGAGAAATCAAGTTGTTCAGATTTGGTTTTATTGGGAGAAGAAAGCACAGAGTTGTCCCAAACTTATGGAACTGTAAAACTTTGTTACTAAAATTCTCTTTGCAGCTGCTACTGTGCTAGCAGATTCCTTGTAGTTTTCTGACTGATTGTAAGATTACCTCCAAATGTAGAATTTTCTAGATGCACTTTTAGATTTGGAGCGTATTTTAGCTGCCCAATTTCGAGGTCTGTCAAAAATCTGCAGTTTTCTCTTACATGTATTGATATAATGAATATTCTTTCTACTGTTTTCCTACACCTGTTGAATTTTGTTTAGCACATTGAAGTGTAGAATAAAATCTATAAAAATCATGAGGTTTCTAGGCCAGGCCATATCAGTGAGCTGTGGCTATTTCTGTCCTTTTTAGTTTCAAGCAGCCTGATTTCCTCTAAGTAGGCTACAAATTTCTTCAAGACTCCCCCTTTATTCAGTCACTGGGCATTATTTTACATAAGTAAAACATTATAGTGTAACTGACCCTGATCAAAAAGTGCTTGAAGCTGTCAAAAATTAGCAGCACAAACCATGATGTAATTCACTATTTTTGTGACATCTGTGAGGCTATTGTCTAATTTTTTGCTGCTGCCCCTGGCACAAAGAGCTTAAACTGATTGACTGGATATTTTGCTTCTTTTAAAAAACTGTTTGAAGCCAGATGTTGCCCCAACATACTAGGTGTCCCATCACTAGCAAATGAAGACATTTTTCAGGTCTTATGTCTTGTGACAAAAAATGCAGCATTGTAGATATCTATCCTTGTGTTCTTCCAGGCAAAGACAACAGTTTCACCAGTTCTTCTCTCATGATCTCAACAATAGCATAACACAAAATTTCTGCTAGTCCTGCATGGTTATTTTTATCTGTGCTTTCATCCAAGCGCATGGAATAACAGGCTGCCCTTTGTAACTCAATGGTGAGTTTCTGATTAACATTACTTGACATGCACAGGACTTAATCTTTAACAGTATTCTTGCTAAGTGTCATCTCAGAGGTGTGTTGCATAATTTTATTCTTCTTGGGGAAATCATGAAAGAGGGAATTACTTCCAGACATCATGGTCATTTTGGCAAAATCTCCATCAGAGAGGGGTTACCATGTTTTCCTATACACAGTGAAATCTGAAAGCTAGCACTTGGCAGATGGTTTGTTTTGAAAAACTAATCTACTGGGAATGATATTTCTTCGATTCTCAAGAAACTCTTTCCTATCACTTTCACCAAGTTTGATAACGCCTTTGTGGTTGACGTCAAAGTGTCATCTGACACTTGATGTGCAACACATGATACTTTCACTACACAGAATACCTAATACTTTCCCATTGTATTCAACCACTCCAAACGACACTGGCTAGCACTCTTGGAATGTTCTCTGTTTTAAGAGTTTTGCATTTTTTGCTGTAGTTAGTTTTTGGTGTTACAACTTGGGTTCTATAAAAGCACAAATTAAAAATAAAATGAAGCAACCAATACAAATCTATGCCTATAGCAAGAAGAGCTAACACTTTTAGTTAACACTGAAGAAATGACAAGTCCATGAATCAATAATATATAGCATTGATTCTCAGCTGGGGTCCCTTTTGAATTTGCTGACCACCAGGACAAGCGAGCAATGTTCTACTGACCACCAGGTGTTGGTCTGCTCTGAAAAAGACCTCTAAGTGCATTTCCTAATTTGTCAGGGGCTCTGCTAAAATCACAGCCAGTTCAAGCAACAATTGAGATATATATATATATATATATATATATATATATATATATATATGATAAATATACAGTCCTGACAAAAGCATGGACAAGTCCTAGTGTATAAGAGGTGGCTCATTATTTTCATCACAAGCTGCAAGTACTCCTTTCTGAGCATTTACTTGGCTCCTATGTGCATGTTAACTGATGCTTGGTGGCTGGGGCAATGCTGGGATGAAGTCGCTCGCCTGCTGATAGGAAGGCTCTGTGTACCACTGTGTGTGATCCACGCCATAGGTTTGCCACCACTGACCTACATAACTTTTGATAAATTATGATAACTTATAGTTGAAAATAGCTTCATAACCACTCAAGGTTATCTAGTAGGATTTAAAGATGTTGCATTCAGCACCTAGCCAACATGTATCAAGCAACTTCATTGTGCTAGTCTAAGTCATGTATTTCTGCCCTTAACCATATGCAATACTCAGAACAAGCTGATGAAATAAAATACTACATGTGATACATCCAGAGACAGATCTAAAGATAATACCTCAAAATGACTGTACCAATTTACAGTCCCTCCATGAGTAACTATAGTGAATAATACTGTAATGATTAATTTAAATTTGCCAAAAGAGTAGATCACAAATTTCCTCACCAAGCATACACAAAAAGATAATTGTGTATAATAATGGGTGTGTTCATTAATTCGACTGTGGCAATCATATCTCATTGTGTAGGAGTACCAAATTATCTCACTATATATCCTGAATATATGCAAATTTTTACAACCACTTGCTGGTCCAATTATTTAAAGACAAAATGACTAAAAATGTGTATTTTTGTTAATTTTATTAGACAATATATCAGGAAATGCAACAATTTTATCAAATTTATTCAATAGCTTTTCTGGGTATGTTGTGTCTTAAAACATTTAATGCACAACACGATATTACAATCTGGAAAAGAGCATCTGATTTCTTTCTGAATTGTTTTTGCATTATTGTCTTCTTTTGAAAAATATACTTTACACTGCTTTGTTGTCCTTTCCTCTTTTTTTGTGAGTGGTATAATTTCAGTGAATGTGTACCCACTAAGATGTTGATGGACATCCTGGTTAGTGTTTTGCTACCTCGTGTTTTTCAAATATTTGGTCTATTAGACATAATCTATATTGTAAATGACTTTTTGAGACTCTTGTTTTTAATTTAAAAAATCAATTTCCATATTATTTGGTCCAGAATGTACAAAAATATTTTACAATGATTTTTTTTTCACATTTCCTGATTACAGAAGAGTTTGTTAGATGTTGGTCAATTCTATCAACACCACTCATAGAATTATTTATCATTGATCACTATTGGAATTTTTAAAATTTCATTCCTTTCAATTTCTATCACTTCTGTATTATGAATAGTTGACAATAAGGAGACATCATTTTTTGTCTTTTCATTGTATAACATATTTACCCTCTCTGATATGCCAACATTTCTTCCTTTGTCAATTTTTTTTTTGGCAGATCTTTTGGCACTTCCTTCCCGTTTAGTCTCAGTGTCCCAAACATTTCTTTTTTGTGTTGTAAAAGAATATCACTGAGCTCTGGAGAATCATAAAATTTATATCTAATGTACTTACTTTAAGAATTTTTTATAAATTATAATGCAAAATTATAGATTTTTCCATAAATTATTTTAAAAAACACTAGAATTTATTATGGATTTCACTGGGATCAAACATTAAATGTGACTACAAGTTTCTAAATAAAAATATGCAAATAATAGTCTGTATAAAACAAATAAACAGACCTACAAGTGTACATCTGCAAACATCTGTATCTTCTGCGAACAGGGATTGTCGGTTGAAATGACACCTTCCTGAGCCACCCTGGGGATGGTCAGCATGTAAACAATCTTACTGCCAGAGTGATGCTGAGGATAACTGTTAAGTGGCTAATGATACCTTGTTAAAACTAGGAAACTATTTTAAAAATAAAAGTAAAAATACATATATGAGTATACAATATATCTAATTATCTGACCTTTTAAAAGAAATTACAAGCAAAGCAAACAAAGATGAATAAAAAATCTAACCTATA
Source organism: Dasyprocta punctata (assembly GCA_004363535.1). Taxonomy (NCBI): domain Eukaryota; kingdom Metazoa; phylum Chordata; class Mammalia; order Rodentia; family Dasyproctidae; genus Dasyprocta; species Dasyprocta punctata. The sequence continues at coordinate 56,716 of RJWM01006752.1, forward strand.
GTTACTGTCCTATTGGAGTACCTTTTGTGCCCTTTCATGAACTCTTTCTTCAGTGAGGCTCAACTGTAACATCACAGCTATTTCAATAATACAGTTTGATAAGCAAAGGTTTCATATTTTTCTGAAACTCTTCCCTTCCTTTTAAAAGTTCATATAGTCTAAATTGTGAATTTATTTTAACTAGCTTTTTGTAAAGTTAATTTGATCAATTTCTTTGCTTATTATTTTCTGAAATTATTGTAAATATTGTCTCCTGTGTAGTTTTTTTAACCAGTAATTGAAGAGACATTCTCAGTAGAACTGTTTATTTATAACTACTTTCATTTCATTTTCACTGCTAGTTTCTTACCAGTGTGTAGAGCTTTGAAAGTTGTAAGAAACCTCTATATATTTCCTAAATGTTAATTTATGTTTATTACATATTATCCTAATTAACAAGAGGAGATTTATAAACTATGTTATTGTCCAAGTTAGCCTTAATCTGCCTGAAGAATAGTCAATAAATAATTAAAACATGATATATTCTTTTAAATACATTTCAGGAACAAGGAGAATCATAAAAAAATATGACTAGTAACAGCAATGATATAGGAAAATTATTTTAAGGGTTATGATCATAATGAATTTGTTTTATTTTAATAATATTAAATATTGTGGAACTATAGCAAAACAAGCCAATATTTTTTAATTTTATTCAATATTTGTTATGCATCTTGAGTATTTTTGTCTATCTAGTAACATTTACAACTATCAGCAAATAAAAAGTATAGCCATTTTACTAAGACATTTTACAAAGCTAAAGCTAGATGCAAATGCCAGTAAGTTTAATTAAGTTTCAATCTCATAAAAATTGATTTTTTAAGCAAATCCCTCGGGCTTCATCCTAGTATATAGACACTTAGCTTGGCAAGATCTTTTCAAAATTTGACACAAATCAGCAAATTCACAAGAGTAGAAAGTAAATTAGTTGGTTTATATACTTCAAGACTTTTTGTATCTCAAGCGAAAAAATAAAACAGCTGAGCTAAAATTTGCCAGGCACTCAGTCCTTAATCTAGTACATTTACTATATTTAAAACATAAATTAAATTTCTTGCATCTGGATACATTATGTGGAACTGGACAGAATCCCAACGTAACTTCTTTGGGCACAAATGTATTCCCTAAGCAACTAAATCAGCCAAATGATTTTTTTATAGATTTATCTTTGTTAATAAGGCAAAACAAGCACTTTCTAAGTGTGGTATAATATTTTTTTGCAATGTATTTTTTACAACTCCTAACTCTTGCCTACATAACAATCAAATCAGCATTTTATTTTACAAATAGTCTGTTGGTACTTGCACAAAGACAAATCATGCCATCTACCCTACAACATAGGGCACTCACATATCTCCCTGACAGATAACATTAACTTGGTTAAAACAGCTGATGAGTAAAACAGGTAAAGCAGGGTAAGCAAATTCAAAGTCTGTGTCCCTCCAGCCAGCAAAAATGCAGTAATATGTTCTATGTATCTCCTTACTTTTGAAATGGAATTTATTATACAGAAAATTGACTAATGTAATTTTTGTGCATGCAATTAGACAATGGAGATACTAATATTCATGAAAAATTACTAAAAAATATAAAATTTAAAATGTTAATGATATGTTCTTCAAAAATTAAAAAAATCATGCAAAGGATTCAGATGGAAGCCTATATTTATGCAGTAATGTGAAAATATAAATAGTTTTACTGTAGGGTGATATACTAACTAAAATGTCATAATTTTAGTATTATTCTATTTGCAGTATATTTTAATAATGTAATTATAGATTCAACTATTGAGCTATGGAGATTTACATTTTAGGTTTCTATCTGATGTAAAAAATTGAAAACAATCTGAATACATAAACATATGAAATTCATTCTGGAAGTCATTTGAATACAATATTAATTTTAAAATAGGAAGCTCAACAATTTTTCCAAATGTATGTGCCTCTACTCCCAATAAGTTTTCATGTAGCTTTCTATTGTCTGTTGGAAAAATAAGGCACCTATGGGTGTTCTTAAAATTTCCTATCATTTATTACATCTTATTTTATCTTACTTAATGGTTTTGTTAAACACTATTTTGCTATACCTTAGTAGAGTATAAACCCTGTAAGAAAAAAAAATGGATTTTACTCAGTAATGAATTTCTCATTCCTGAAATTGTGTGGGACATAGTAAATGCTTAAACATATAGTGAATTAATTAAAGTTCATTTGTATTTTGTAAATTTTGTATAATATTAATTTCTTTTTAAAGTTTCTTTAGGAAATCCATGTTTGAAATTCTTTGGAAGACCTTGACTATGGAAAATTTAAGAAATTTTATTATTTTGGAAGACAGAACTTAGAAGATTATGTATATCTTAGTCCTTTGCCTCATTGCTGGAACAAATACATAAAATATTCAAATACCAAATACTCAAAAGTTAATAGAAGAGACAGTTTTAGAGGTTTCAGTTGAAAGCAGCCTGCTCCAAGGCAGAAATGGCACAGTAGAGGGGAGTGGTTGAGAAAAGTCTTTCATGTCACGGTGGTCAGCAGGCAGAGAGTGAAGGGATAAGTCAGGGCAAGAGACACACCCTTCTAGCACAAGCCCCCAGTGACTCCCTCTATCAACCAGGCCTCACCTCCTAATAACACATGTGCCTTGAATTCATCCAGATATCAATCCCCTGATGAGTAAATACCTCCATGATTCAATCACCTTCCAAAACTTCACCTCTGAATGCTTGAGGTTCTTGGGGGACATTTTAGATATAAATCATAAAACATGTAAAGATCACAATAGCCTCACAGAATAGCTCAAAGTTATTTGCTTAGTTTGTGTGAAAGAAATGTAAAACTTAAAATTTTGCTTTTTGATTAAAATCAGCGTAAGTCTTTGTCTAATTGTTTAGGAAATGTAGAAGAGAAATGTGTAACCATATAAAAAGTAAAAGCAGCCATAATTGATCTCAAGGTTTTTGACAAAAAGCTTAAAAATTTATCACTAGTATGGAAAACACACTTCAAAAGTAAGGCATATAAAACACCATCATTTATCATAATTAGAGTGGGAGGCCTTGTATTTGAATTTCCATGTTAAAATCCTAAAGGCAGACACATATCTGTTGAAAACATCATTAGCATCTGTTTTTAGTTATCTTAGGTAGACTGTATAGAAACCTAAAAATATCAAGTTAGGATAAAGGGTGTTTAAAGAGACTGTCACATCTACAAAAACAATGAGAAAATACGTAACAAAATTTTAAAACCATCAGATCTGCAGGTGAGCTGCTGGAATTGATTGAATGAATACAGTAAAAGTCTGTAAACAGCACAGGAAACAAAATATTAATACAACTTTTCTATTTTAAACACAGAAAATAATAATAGAGAATATACTAATAGAAAAAGCAACAAAATCTCAGTGAGTGAAATATCAAATGCTGACTTTCATATATTTAGAAATAAAGAAAGAGATGAAATTGTCAAATAGTCTTACAAAAATGATAAATTACATCAATATGTATATCAGGACTCTTGGAACATTCCAAGAAGAATGAATAATCACAGCATCTAACCATATTGCAGCCTAAGAGTTGAAAATCAAAATTAAAATAAAAAAAATTTTAAAGGAAGGAAAAAGAGAAATACATTTTGTAGTCAAGTAAACAGGAATACGAGAAAAGTAATATTAAAAACAATAGAATCCAAAAGACAAATAAAAACTTTGAAATTTTCAAAGGAAAAACAAATCAACAAATGAATAAAAGCAGTTAATAGTAAATAGTATATAGTGAAGATATTCTTTTAAAAAACAAACAAAAATTGATTATATACACAAAACTGACAGAATGTTCCCAATGGATTTCAATTATTAGAAATGTTCAATAAATTTTTCAAATAGACAAGCAAAAATTACAGATTAAACTTCATTTATGGAGGAAGGAATAAAGAATAAAGAAACTAAATATATGAATACATATAAAAGACAGTTTTTGTCAAAATTATTTAAAAGGTTAATCATGGTGCAAAGCAGCATGAATACATACATAAGTGTGTATGTCATCAGAAATTTATGTTTCTTATATAAATTATTTATATATATACATATCCTTCAATATTTAATTTAAATTTCATCTCTATGTTTGGTGTTGCAGTTATCCTTTATTTTGTTTCTGTTTAATAGTTATTCTTTTCTATATAATGAGTTTATGTCCTATAAAATATTCACAAATGTAAATTACTATATTTATGGAAATATTTGTAGTAAATATTTATATATAAATATTTTAAGATATCACTACATGGATGATTCATTTGGTAGAATTTGTTTTTAGCTCCAGTAGAGTGATTATCATTTCAGCTAAAGCAGGACATTGAAAAGATGGACTTTCAAAAGACTGAGTATCTGCTGATGCCATCAAAAGGCTTGCTTCCTGTGGGCAGCCAGTGTGGGCAGAGATCCTCAGCTAGATCTGCCCCTGCATGCCCACTGCTGCCATCAGAAGACTTGCTTCCTGTGGGCAGCCAGCACAGGTAGACAGACACAGCCAGATCTGGCCCTGCTTGTCCACTGCCACCCTCAGAAGCCTTGCTTCGAGCAGGCAGCAAGTAAGGCAGGGAGATGAAGTCATATAATCCCAGTGTGCCCACAGGTCATGACTGGGGACCCTTGTTTCCTTTGGGCAGCCAGTGCCTATCAGAAGAATGAGACAAACACACCCCTGTTTACTAGCTACCATTGCAGGAGTCCCAGTGTAGACATGCAGGCTGAGAGAAAAAGCCCCACCACCATGCACTGCTGGCCACTGGGGAAGCCCCAGTGTAGCTGCACAGGTCTGGAGAAGCCCACTGTATGCCTTGCTACCTCCCTGAAAAGCAGGGGTGAGAGAAATCCAAGGGCCTGTCCCATTCCCCTACTGCCGAGGGGCAGCCAATGTGGGAAGTGCCTGAGACTCTACAACCAGCCTGTTGGGAAGAATCCAGGAGAATGTCAACATGAAGGAGCAAAAGGCAATCTCAGACCTCTAGCCCATAGAGAACAAGTCTGGAAGATATAATCATAGAAGAAAATGGCAGTCACACACCTGAAATCTCTGAGAGGATAGCAACTGATGTAAAGAAACAAATTCATGAGACTTGTAAAAATAATCAGATCAGAAATAATGTCCCAGGTAAAAGAAGAAATAACAAACATAATGAAAGAATTGCTGAGCATATCTAAAGAAGACATAGATAAAAAATAAAGAGGAACATAGAAAAATGATGGAAACGTTGAATGAATGATATAGGAAAGAATTACAAGGCATCGAACAGATTCAAAGAGATATCCAGGAAATTAAAAAGTCAACCAAAAGTTGGCAAAACCACTTGAAAGTGACTGCAGATAGACTTTCAAATCTTGAAGACAGGGTTGCAGTTAGTGATCATGAAAGGGAAGATCTATTAAAAATAACAAGGAACCAGGACATAACAATTCAACAGCTGTAAGATGATGCAAAGAAACATACTTTAAGAGTAATAGTGTCAGTGAAGAAGCAGGAATCAACACAAATGAAATAAAAAGTCTATTTTCAGAAGTAATAGCAGAAAACTTCCCAAGCATGGGAAAAGAAAGTGACATTCAGATAAGGGAAGCATATAGGACTCCAGCTAGATAACCAAAGTAAATCTACACCCAGACATATAATAATCAATATCCCAGAAATTCAGCACAAAAACAGAATATTAAAAGCTGCTAGAGAAAAGAAACAGATCACCTATAAAGGAAAACAATCAGAATCACGGCAGACTTGTCAACATAAACCATCAAGTCAAGAAGAGTTTGGAGTGAAGTATTTCAAGTCTTGGAAGAAAATAACTTCCAACCCAGACTGATGTACCCTGCAAAACTATCTTTAAAAATAGATGGAAAAATAAGATACTTCCATGACAAAGAACAACTGGAAGAATTCATGACCACAAAACCAACCCTACAGAAAGTGCTAAAGGATATTCTAGAGAGAGATAAAGATGACCATGATTCCAGGTCAGCAGCAGAGGTACACTGCTAAACAGGACAGGCAACTGAATGAAGGGGGAAAGTGGAGGGCCAACAGCATGAGGAGAGCATGGAAGAGATGTACCAGTGCAGGCAGGGTGTAACCATTCATGTAGATGGCCTCAATTCCCTAATAAAATGTAACACAAAGAGAGTAGATCAAGAAATAAGATCCATCAATATACTGTATATAAGAAACACATTTAACTAGAAAGGAAATTCACAGACTAAAAATCAAAGAAGAGAAAACAATTGTTCCATGTGACAAGAGGCCAGAAAAAAGCAACAACTTGCCCATCAACCACAGAATGGATAACAAAGATACAGTATTTTCATACAATGAAAAGCTATCCAGCTATAAAGTAGGATAATCTTAAAACTCTTGTAGGTAAATGAATGCAACTGGAGATCATACTCATGGGTGATATGGTTTGAATTCAGATGGTGAACACTGAGTTATCTCTGTAGCATAAAATACTGAAGGAGTCGGATCCAAAAAGCACAGTAGATATTATGAAAGTAATAGGGGAGGAAACGCCTAAAAAGGGAAATTGTTGACCATTGTTAATTTTCTATTATCTTGTATTGAATTCTTGTATCATTTTCATAATTTTAGTCAATTTGACTTTATTCTGTCTTGTTTTGCTAGATTTTACTGTGTCTGAGGGTATGGGCAGGTATTTTGAGGATGATGGGATATATTATGGTAACCATTGTTGTTGATTTCCTATCATCTTGATTTGAAGACCTATAATGGTCTCATTCTTTTGTCTTGATTTGTTTCACTCTGTTTTGTTTTATTTGATTTTATCATGTGTGATAGTATGGAGTGTTATTCGGAAGAATATTGGACATTGTAATAGCCATTGTTCATTTCCTATTATCTTTTTTTTATTTTGAAGAGAATAGAACCAGATGAAATAAAACAGAATAGAGTAAATAAAAAAAAAAACAATGACATGGTACATGACTTCAAAAAAAGATGAAAGGAAATCAATAATGGCTACCATAATACCTCTTGTTATCTTCAAAATGACCACCCATACCATCAGGCATAAAATAATCAAGCAAAATAATACGGAATAAAACCAATAAAAACAGAACAATGGAAGCAGTACAAGACTCAAAACAATAGTAAAACAACAGTGGCTGCCATAATGCCTCTTGTTATCTTCAAAGTAGTTGTCTATACCATCAGACATAACACAATCAAACAAAACAAAATAGAGTAAAATCACTCAAAGCAAGATAATGAAAGCCATACATAGCTTCAAAACAACATAATAGGAAATCAATAATGGCTACTATAATATATTTTGTTATCTTTGAAATAGCTGTCCATGCCATCAAATATAATAAAATTAGACAAACTGAAACAGAATAAAACCAAACTAAACAGAACAATGAAAGCAATACAAGACTCAAATCATGATAATAAATTAACAATGGACACTGCCTTCCCTTTTTAGACACTTCCTCCCCTTTCACTTTCACAATCTGTATTGTGTATTTTGGATCCCACTAACTACTTTAGCTTTTTATACTAGGGAGACAACACTATGTTCACCCATGTGACTCTGAACCATTTCATTCATAAGCATGATCTCAAGTTGTATCCATTTACCCACAAGAGTCTCAAGGTTATTTTTCTTTATAACTGAGTAGCTTTCCATTGTATAAAAGTGCCATGTCTTTATTGTGCACTCTGCAACTGATGGCAAGCTACCCCAACTTCTTTCTCATTCCATGTCACAGAGAGTATTTTTCTCTATCCTTTGACTTTTAGTCTATGAACCCCATTTTGAGTTAAATATGTTTCTTGTATGAAGCATATTGATGGATTCTGTCTCCTAATCCACTCTCCCTGTTTCTTTTTAGTGGTGAATTGAGGCCATCTACATTAATGATTATGGCCAACATGCACTGGCTCATCTCTGCCATGTTATTTTCCTGCCAATTGTTGCCTACCTTTCCCCTCCATTCAGTTGTCTTTTCCTCTTGATGATCCCCCTTCTGCTGCTGTTCCTGGAATTGTGGTCTTTTTTATTGCTCTCTATAATATCCTTCAGTGCTCTTTGTAGGGTTGGTTTGGTGATCATGAATTCCTTCAGTTGTTCTTTGTCATGGAAGTATCTTGTTTCTCTGTTAATTTTGAAAGGTAGTTTTGTAGGGTACATCAATCTGGACTGGAAGTTGTTTTCTTTCAGGACTGAAATACTTCACTCCGAACTCTTCTTGACTTGATGGTTTGTGTTGAGAAGTCTGTCATGATTCTGGTGGGTTTTCCTTTATAGCAGATGTGTTTGTCTTCTCTAGCAGCTTTTAATATTCCTTTCTTGTATTGAATTTCTGGGCTCTTGATAATTATATGTCTGAGTGTAGATTTATTTTGGCTATGGCTACTAGAGTCTTATATGCCTCATTTACCTGAATGCCACTTCTTTTTCCCATGCTTGGGAAGTTTTCTGATATTATTTCTGTAAATAGACTTTTAATATCTTTTGTGTTGGCTCCTGCTTTTTCATTGACATCTATTATTCTTAAGTTGTGTTTCTTTGGATTGTCTTGCAGCCTTTGAATTGTTACTTCTTGGTTCCTTTTTATTTTTAAGAGATCGTTCCTTTCACAAACACGAACTGCGAACCTGTCTTCAAGGTCTGAAAGTCTGTCTTCAGTTTCTTTCAAGTGGTTTTGCCAGCTTTCAATGGAGTTTTTAATTTCCTGGGTGTCTCTTTGAAACTGTTTCATGTATCCTAAATCTTTTTTGTGTTGTTCATTCAAGGTTTCTCTCATTTTCCTATGCTCCTTCATTATTTATGTGTTTTCTTTGGAGGTGCTTATCAATTCTTTTATTATGTTTTTCATTTCTTCTTTTACCTTTTGTTCTAATTTCTTTTTTAGCCTCATGAAGTTGTTTCTTTACTCTAGTTGCCATCACTTCAGAAATTTCAGGTGTGCAATTTCCAATCTCTTCCATATTTACATCTCCTGGACTTGCTGTGCTTGGGTTGGAGGTCAGAGAGTGTCTCTTGCTTCTTCATCTTGACTTATTCCAGGGCTCTTCTGGCCAAGTGTGTAGCAGGGTCCCAGGGACTTCCCACATTGGCTACAATTTCTCTGAAGCAAGACTGTTTGATTCTTCTAGTCAGTGCTGGCTCTGGGTATCTGGTGGTGGCCATTGGGTGCACTGGTGCAGGGCTGTCTGCTGCTTTTCCCAGCCTGTGCTGGCTCCCTGTTGGCTGGTAGAGTGCACATGAGGTAGAGGCTGGCTACTGCCTCTAGACCAAGCTGGTTACCACTGGGGAAACTCTGAGATGATTGCTAGACAGCACATGGGGGCTGGGCACAGTTTAAGCAATTTCCACAGGTCTGCTCCCAGCTAGGAGCTGCTGGACAAAGCCAGCAGCAGTTCTAATTCTGGGTTTAATTAGACTGACTCCAAAATGGTTTCCAGACAATCGCTCTCTCCTATGGGAGGACTGAGTCCTCTGTATTCACCACGAACCAGTGCAGTCCTCCATGTTCACTGCTCCCTGCCACTGCAACGTCTCTTTGCAGAGGCCTCTGGAATCACCATCACCTTGACTGTATGTCCTCAGGTTCAACAGCTTCTCTTGCTCTGGGTGAAGGCACAGCCATCTACCACCTTCTTCTTCATTTAAATTTTTCTTTTTACTACCTCTCTGGGCTTCAGTTCTCACTTTAGATTCTTCCTGGGTCCAGAAGAGCCACTTCCTTCCTTCTTGTCTTCCCCACAATGCTATATTCCAGCATCTGGACTGTATCTCTCAGAGAGGCTGTTTTCTCTACTACTTACTGTGCCACCATCTTCCCGGAAGTCCCATTTCCTGTTATCTTGTTTTGAAGTCCTGTAGCGCTTTCATTCTTTTGTTTTGATTGGTTCTAGTATGTTTTCTATTGTTTGATTTCATTATGTGCAAAGGCATGGACAGCTATTTTGAAGGAAACTAGAGACATTATGGTGGCAATTGTTCATTTCCTATTGTCTTGTTTTGAAGTCCTGTAATGTTTTCATTCTTTTGTTTTGATTGGTTTTAGTCTATTTGTATTGTTTCATTTTATTATGTGCAAAGGTATGGACAACTATGTTGAAGAAAACAAGAGACATTATGATAGTCATTGTTGATTTCCTGTTGTCTTGTTTTGAAGTCCTGTAATATTTTCATTATTTTGTTTTGATTGGTTTTGTTCTGTCTTGTTTTGTTTGATTTTATTGTGTGTATTGGTATGGACAGCTATTTTGAAGAGAATGAGAGACATTATAGTGACCATTGTTGTTTACCTGTTGTCTTGTTTTGAAGTCCTGTATCACTAGCATTACTCTGCTCTGATTTGCTTTATTCCATTTTGTTTTGTTTTGTTTTATTCTCTTTAAAACAAAAACAAAAAAGAAAGAAATGACTAAATATCTTCAAGTTGTTAAATGTATTAATTTATTAACCTGAATATTGATTTTCTCTTTAAACTCATTTATTAACTCAAAGTATCAAAATAATACTTCTCAACCTTAATTTACACAGATAGCCAAGGATTTAGCTCAGTGGCCTAAGAGTCTGCCTGGCAGGCATGAGGTTGTGAGTTCAATCCCCGGTACCAAAACAAAAACAGATTCTTATACACAGATATATGATATTTTTGCAAATTTTGAATTTCATTTTAAATTCTTTGTATTATCATCTTTACTGAAACATCAATATAACAAAACCACCATGTCACCAAATAAATATTATAAAATTATAATCACATATTAAAAATTTATCATCATCTCTCACAGTCATACGAGTCTCAGATTGGAGGATAAATATCAGGTACACCTCAATAAGGATACATACATATTTCATTGAATATGAATCTTGCATAAAAGCACAAAATTTTCCTGAGAAAATTTCTTTTGCCAACAGTTTAGGAGATTGACTTCTAGACAGTGATACGGGGACACTGAATCCTCTGAAGAGCATTTATCATTTTTGTGCACATCTCATAACATGTGACATAATCAGGTTATATTGATTTTTTAGGAGTTATTTGGCTTAATACAGTGACAAGCCATAGACAAAATATGTAGTTTCTCTCACACAGCAGCACCAGGTAGGACCCATTCTCAAGAGATAAAAAATTAGAAAATATTTGATTTCCTAAACTAAAATGCCAAATTAAAATAGAATAATACATACAGGATCTCAGAAACAATGTTACCTACAGTATATCACATTATAAATCAAATCATTTTGAATCAAATTTCAGGAATAATATTGACTCTTAGTTGATCATTTGATAGAAAAAGGCACATTTAAAACAGAGATAAAAATTATTCTTTATGTAGATAATGAGGAAATGGTAGAGAAACTCCCATTGGATGAAAATCAGATGATGAGTCAAAAGGCCAGAATCTAAGAGTCAAGGTTATGCATAAGCAATCAGAATAATATTTTAGTCTTCCTGTTCTTCTGAACAAAAGTACATTTCTAGAATTATGTTTAATTACAAACAATTAATGGGATGATGCTTTCTATCATATTATCTGATACAATCTATCACTGTTGTAGCTAAATAAATTACCTGTCAAAACTTGGTGCCAGAATATTAGTGGCCAAAATGTATTTCACACCTGATACTTGATCTACCAAGATTCTGTCTTCTGCAAAGATTCTTTTAAAAAAAAAGTGTGAGAGATTTTAGTCTAAATAACTAGAATTAGTTTCAAGATAATCATTACGTTTATGCTATAACCATGTAACAGCCATGCAAAAATTACCTTAAAATTATGAAATCAATAAAAGAATCTTTACATGTTACCTTAAGGGTAAAAGTTCAATGAGTGAGAATTTTTAATTTCAAAAAATGGAAAATAATTTCCAACTATGTACTGTTTTTGCTTTTGTTGTTTTGGTTAGGGATCTAACTCACAACCTCATGCTTGCCAGGCAGGCACTTGTGCTGCTGAGCTATGTCCCCAGCTCTATCTACTGTGTTGATCATAAACTTTGTCATGACTAAGTCAGAAAATGTTCCAGAAACTATGAATTCCCTGAGATTCTACATTATGAGGATTAATACAATAAGTAGAAATTATGTGGTCAATAACAGAACTAATAAATGACAAACAAGAGCTAGAAAACTTGGTGCAGCCAAATGTGCTGAGGAGAGCAATTAAAAGAATGCCTATTTTTTTGGTTCAGAATTATGCTAAACAAACTCTCATTTTTACTTAGGAAGAAAACACAGGACAAGCACTAGAAGTCAGTCATAAAATCTTTTAAAACAGTTAAGTAATTTTTTTAAGCGTTTCATGGATGCAGGACTTTTGTCTTTCAGAAGCCTCCTTGACCAAACTGTGGCATCCTTGGCTGGTATAAATTTCAGTGTCTAGATCGAGCCTAGAGCCATTTGCATTTTATCACTAATGGACAAAATCACCTATTTGGTTCTACTGTTATCTAGTTATTTTGGTGATTCGGAATCAGATTCTGTTTCTTAATTTTATAGAGAATTCATGGTTTCTATATCTAAAAAGGTTGTTTCTAACTAGCTTATCTTTACTTTCTTTCAATTTCTAAATAAAAATGATATAACTCAGACTATTTTGCCACTCCTGCTTGGCAGTGGTATATTATGGAATCATACATTTATCACCAGACTAAACAAGCTGAAATCAAGATGTCATGACACCAAGTGAGAAGATTGACTCAGTGGACTCAGTACGATGAGTACTCATTGATATTATTTGATTTTATATCATCAAATGAATTTTTAATATGATTTGGAAATGTCTGCTGGGGAAAATAAAGTAAATTGACCAATTAATGTGTGTCATGAGTGTAGGTCGGTACACCTTCAAGAAAGAGGATAAAGATGGCAAAATCACTCATTGTATTGCTACTTTCTTTCAACAGTTCTCATTAGGAAGACAAAAGCGATGGGGAGCATAAAAGTCACAGCATTAGGTATTTTTTTAAAGAGCATAATAAAAGATTTTGTTTGAATTCTTGTTCTTTGGTGGTCCATTCATTAAGAAACTTTACTACAAACAAGACCATTACGTTTGAACTTTTCCTGTTTGAAGCACATTCTACCAGCTAAATACTTCAATATCATTAGCATGAGAGAGATACTGTGGTTTACTTCTTGTTTATTTTAAACCTGAACATTAGTTTGAGGATTCTGCTGTGGTAAACCTTTGCTAATGAAATACCTGGCTCGACTGTCCCTTTACATAGTTCCTGCTTCGAACATGTGTTTTGCTTCCATAAATCTCTTTGCCCATTTTCCTTTCCGTGTCAACAATGCATATAGGTGTACCACATCTATTTTTCTTTAAAGGAAGAGACTTCTAAAAACTTTAAGTATTTTTTTGTTTTAATTGCTGTTCAGAACTATTATGTCTCTCTCTGTCTCTGTCTCTCTTTCTCTTTCTCTGTCTCCCAAATGTATGTTACCAAACCATTGGGCTGAATTGATGAGTAAATGGAATGAGTTTATTTCTATGGATTACATATTATGTGTGTATTTGGGTGATTTTCTAAGGAATTTCTGCTTCCATTTGATAGCTAGAATGTAAATATTAATCAAAGAAGATTTGGTATATGTACTGGTGCCAAACAGAACCTGCTTCTTGTATCTAGAAATGAAGATTCACTACAACTAGCAACACTCAACACAGAGTTGAATAAAATCGATAGAGGTCATACACCCAGCAAGGAGAAAAGTACTATCTGCCCTTTTACAGAAAAAAAAATTAGTAGAATAATAATCTACATAATCTGTCTTTCTACAGTATTTATGCTATAAAGTTGTTCTGATGATGAACTAATATTGAAGTGTATGAAAAAGTGAATGGTTTACATGAATGTAGTTGAATTGACACTGAGTTATTGGTAATGCTGGTATCTATAGGAATATGACTGAAGATGCAGCTAAAAAGTTCCAATTACTGAGGTTTGCATCTTCTGTGGGCTAGTACCTCTCATCAGTCATGTTAGACACTTTATGTACATCCTCCTTCCAAAATTTGGTCATCATAAATTCTCTATTCATCATGAGTTAGAAATATTCTTAAGTGATAGCTTTTTTAATTATTGCCAACTACTGATACATATATATATATGTATAAAATCTTCACATTTTATTTTGCTTAAACTTCATTAATCCTGTTTCTTGTTTCACCAAAATTATTCTAATTCTTTATTAAAATATAAACTTAAAATTGTATCAACAAAATTATTCTGACTAACAAACCATTTGTTTTTAGGCAAATATTTCAATATATTTAAAACATGCATTAATTTATTTAGAAGCAATGAAAATGTAGCTTACTTATATTCATTTTTCTACAAAACAAGCTCCTATAAACTTAATAATGCTCAGTCTTTTATTTTATAACGGTAAGGCATTCCAAGCACTGTATTTAATTTCAGAGTATAAAAATGAAATAATATGCTTTGTTTAATGATGTGTGTATGTGTGTACATGCTTGTTTATAATAATGGATCAGTTCTTACTGGTTCTTATAACATCAACAAGAAGATTTATGAAGCCAAGATTAATTACAGCAGTCTGGAAGGCTGGAGAGTCACTAGTTTAAGTCTTCTTGTAGTAATTTAGTGAGATTTGATCACAAATTTATATATATATATGTATATATATATGTATATATATATATGAATGACTGAGAAGGAATACAGTGTGAAACAATGGTTCTTGTTTCAATTTCCATCATTGCCTCCCAAAATTAATTGTCTAAATGTCTTTTGTGTAAAGAGCCTATTATCTGGTCTGACGTGATAAGTCCTTTGTCTCTTGATTTTGTTGTTCATATTGGGTACCATCATTTTTAAGACAGAGATGAACAGACATGTTTATGTAAAGAAAATATGAGAAATTTTAAAAATAGACTAGAGTCACATCTGCTGTATCATTGTTCTCTGTATTTCATTATCTCCACCTCTCTGTTATCATTCATTTGAGTAAAATATTTATCTCACATGCAGATGATCCAAGGTATATTTGGCCCATGGTGTATGGTTTGCTAACCTCTACTTTAAAAAGATAAGGAAAACACTTTGTATAGCAAGGTCAGTTAATGTAGGAGACTCGTAAACAGCTAGTGTGTGTAACAGTAGTTACTCCCTGTCTTCCTATGTGTTCATTTCTGTGTTGTTATATTGTAATGTATGCGTGCAATTATCAGAGTGCTATTATACCAGACACTTCAGACTGAGCCTCAAAATAAATGTCTTTTTTTTTTGTACCAGGGATCAAACTTGGGACCTTGTTCTTGCCATGCAGTCACTTGTACTGCTGAGCTATATCCCCAGCCAAAAATAAATGTTAAGCTCTATGTAGAATTGATAAATAATCATGGCAGATATTTTGAGGAACATTCACATGATCATTTGGCATATTTAAAATGTGTAGTAATTTGTCAATCATTAACAAATAAATTACTTTACTTCATGACTTAGTCCAAGGTGTAGATATTGTACCCAGAATAATCCAAGTAAATTAAAAAGTACTTTCCAACAAAGAAAAAAACTGAGAGGATGGTGTTAGAAATTAAAGAGATGGTTATATTGCATTTGCAAAAGATATTGGAAATTCTGACATGGCTGGTCCTAATAATATTAAAATTGTTGATCTAGTGAATATTCTGCAAGTATAGGCCTTCTCAGAACTAATGAGGTAAAAGAGAGAGGGATAGTGAGAGAGAAAGAGAGAGACAGAGAGAGAGGGAGAGAGAGAAAGAGACAGAGAGACAGAGAGGCAGAGAGAGAGAGAGACAGAGACAGAGACAGAGAGACAGAGAGAAAGCAGTTATAAGAGAATCAAATCTGTTGACCTTGCATTTTTTAAAAAAAGTTTATATTTTACTTATTTTAGCTTTCAAAATTTCCAAAGATAATGATTTTATTTAAAAATCTAATATGTCAGAGATAGAAGTCAACAAATCATAAATCAAAACTAAACAAACAAAAATTATTTTTGATGAATAAAATAAAAGGTAGTTTTCTATATTTGAAATGGTAATAAAGTAGAAACTTACAGGATTCTTTCATGGAAAACATATTTTCCTATGTACTGTATTATACTTTACTTTAAATTGATTTCAAGACTACATCAAATCTCAGTTTGAGTTCTTGCAGTTTTTAAGGACATCTGAGAACACTATGAGGTCATATTTTGTAACACATTACAAGCCTGAAAAACTTTGGAGACAATGACAATAAAAATCATTCAAACATGTTTTATTTCCTTACCTTCTTTGTATGGTAAATGTTTTCCAAATTGACATGAGTTTTGTTACAAAGAGAAGTGAGAGTCAGTTGTTCAGGGTCAAAAGAACACAGTTATGGTCACACAAGAAGGGAATTGGTTTGACTTTGCTCCAAGCAGGCAATTAAGAGATGATGAATAAGAATCCCCACAAAACTGGGACCCCATTACTCTTTGGACACATTATGTACTCTGAAGTGCAGAATGTCTGATCATAAATAATTGTGTCACTAATTGTGTGCTAATTGTGTACAAAAACCTTGAAAATAAATACTCCTTTTACACATAAATAACATTATGGATTGAAAGAAGCTGAACTTGTCTTTTGTAGTTTTCTTACTACAGATGTAATCATATAATTTTATTGCTAAGATGCTGATACAAAAATGAGGGAATGTGATAATGATACTAGATCAGTACCTGGTGTTTTATCAACATCTTATCATAAACTGAAAATATACTTGTCATCTGAGATGAATATCATAGGTAACTTGTTGAAAGTCAAATGAACTGTATTATTGTTTGTGTTTTAACTTCTAAAAAGCCAAATTTATGTTCATATAAGTTTAATATTAATAGAAGTTGTTATGAGATTTAATATCAATTATGGCTATATGTAGTATAAATATTTATATATACTCATGTACATCCATTTATAATACATTGTGCTTGGCATAAATTTTGAGTAAATCAAGCAATGAATAGGTTAATTTTTATAATAAGATACAAGTGTTTTAAAATAAATGATTTTTCCAGTTTCTTAGAAATTAATTAAAATAATTTAGATGAAATGTCAGACACCTTCATTCAAATGATACTGTGAACTTTACAAGAAAGAACATTCACTAAAATTTTCAATTTTACCCACGTACTACAACCCTTCAAATTAGTTTCTTACAAAATTTATGCCATAGTATTCATAAATGAAAATTTTTGAGCTACCTGCATGGATACTCATTCTGCCTTATTGAATACCTTTTATTTTGTTTTGTGTCTTCTATGCTCTAGCTTTTGATGAGAATAGGAATGCTACACTGGGGACTTGGCTATTAACATAATATGTTACCTCTGAATAGGTAAAACAATTAGGAACTAGATTTTCTTTGAGTCTTATGGACAGTTGTACAGGGAACAGAGAAAAGGGTGTGTCAATGTTGAAAAATATTTAGAGTAATACAACATTGAGGATTGAGAAAAGTTGGTTGAGTATGCATTTTTTTATTTTATTAACATATAGCAAAAGTTTTTGATAATCAACATCCTTTTTATTCAAATATGTGGTTTAAATGAGAGTCCAGAGTGAAAACTGTACTGGAGGTACATACCAGTATTGTAATCATGCTGGTTAACAGTTATACATCACATTTTCTTTCTTTTAATTTATTTAAATTTATTCTTTTGGTGTATTTCTAAATTATTGAGTTGAATGCTTAGCACATTATGCTTTCAAACTTTTATATTTTCCAATTCGATTTGCAATTGATACTTAAATGTCATGCATAAACATTTTTATATATGCTGCAATTTTGTGTTTCAATAACTAAACAAATGTAAATACTTTTAATTTGTTATTATTATTTTGTATTGACCCACAATTTATGTGGAAATTTTTATTTTGAAAATATATTCATTCAAATTGTTTCTTAGTGATTAATAATGCAGCATCTGTGTAGCAGGAAACATTCTATCTCAATATTTTGGAATATTTTTTTGATTCCTCATTTACTGCATAAGTGACCTACCATTTACATAGTCCACTAATGTTTCAGAAGTGTGAGAATATATTAATATAGTCCTATAGTTGTGTGTGGATATACACATAAATTTGAGCTCAATGTTGGTGTTGTACTGTTAAAATCATTTCTGTATTCATTATCTAATAAACCAACTCAACAAAATCTGCTTTCAATGAAGATTGGACAATTTTTGCTTTTTATTTTCTCACATTTTATTACTTAGAGAATGGAATTGTAGAATTGATGTAGTTTCTATAAATTGTCTTTTGCTCAGTTTAAAGAGATATAATTGCCACATAAAATAACATGCGATTAAAGTATGTAACAATGCAGTATATATATAGGTAGTAAAATGATTGCTACTATCAAAGAATTAGCATGTCCACTACAATATATACCTATTATTTTTTAGTTTTGAGAATATTCTTGATCTTGCATCTTAACAAATTTTAGGTGAACAATAAAATATTTTAAAAGTTGACATGATATACACTATCATCCTAGAATTTATTCCTCTCATAACAATAAGTTTGTACTCTAGAATCAACATTCTCTCTTTTCTCCTATCTCATCACCAATCCCCAACCTCTGGAGCTATTGTTCCATGCTTCTTCAAATTTGCATTTTTAGCTTCTATTGCTTGTACTGATATGCTATTTATTTTTGTATCTGGCTAATTTCAGTGCCACATTTCCCTCCATATGCTTTTATGCCACAAATAGCAAGATTTGATTCTTTGTTTGGATGAATTATAAGAATGTATTTATAAGAGATGTTATTTATCCTTTAATTATGATGCAATCTCTATTACTATCCCACATGTGTTTTAAAGAAGTATTTAAAAAATACTAAATTTTTTAAGCACAAAAGACCCTGAATAGATGGCTTAGGCAATCTTGAAAAATATCAAAACTAGAAGCATCATGCTTTCTGGTTTAAAACTATGCTACAAAACCATAAGTAAAACCATACAATACTGACATAAAAACAAGCACATAAAATAATGAAACATACTTAAAATCCCAGAAACAAACTTATGTATACATGGCAAACTTCTACTTGACAGGGCAATAAAGAACATATAATATTTAAAGGATATCCAGAAGCAAAAGAATAAAATTGGATCAAGACCTTATAGTATATAAAAATTTAATTGTAAAGATCTAAATATATAACCTGTGATCATAAAGCTAGAAAACTAAGAGGAAAGGACTCTTGGTATTGGTTTGGACATTTTTTAATGACACTTCAAGCACGGGGAACACAGTAAAAATAAAGCAAAAGGCATCCACACAGCAAATAGAATAACTGATGTGAACACAACCTATGGAAATGTGTAAAATACTTTCAAATTATATTCCAGATAAAGGGTTAATATCCAAAATGTACAAGGAACTCAGAGACCTCATGAGCAAAAATATTGACAAAAGTAAAGTGGACATTTTTCCATAAAAGTCATGCAATAACCAAGAGGTATAGGAAAATACATTAAATATCTCTAATAATCAAGGGCTACATATAAAAATTAGAAGAGGTATTATCCCATGCCTATTTAGTAGGGTTACTATGAAAAATCAACAGAGAACAAGCAGATGTGAGGAAAAGGTAGAGGAAAAAGAATCCCTTACTTGTACACTATTGATGTAAATATAAACTGCTTGCAGTACCTTCAAAAATTAAAAAAAAAAATAGAACTACTGAATGAGCCAGTAATTTTACTTCTTGGTATCCATCCAAAGGAACAATCTCTCAAAGAGATATTTGTACTCCCATGTTCATTGCAACATTAGTCACAAAAACCAATGCATGGAAAATTGGTATCTTTTGGCACTTGTAGGAATTAAATCAGGGTCCTCTAGCACTGAGCCACATTCTACGTCCTTTTACAATTTTTAACACTGGTTTTGAGAAAGAATCTCATTAATTTACTCAAATAGGACTGAGACTTGCCTCAGCTTCCCTCGGTGCTGGGTTTACACACATGTATAACCATGCCTAGACGATAATTTTGAAAATAATAATATCAAATCTTTATGTCTAGCCGGGCGTGGTGGCGCACGCCTTTAATCCCAGCACTCACTCGGGAGGCTGAGGTAGGCGGAGCGTTGTGGGTTCGAGGCCCGCTTGGGCTACAACGCGAGCGCAAGGCCGGCCTGAGCTACATAGTGCGACCCTGCCTCAAAAAAACCAGGGCCGGGAGTTTGGCTCAGTGCCTTAAGCGCCTGCCCTGGTAGGCGCAAGGTTGTGAGTTCAATCCCCGGTGCCAAAAAAAAAAAAAAAAATCTTTATGTCTTTTAGCTAGATCTTTCCTTTAAATTTTCATCTTTTTACCTCTACCCTCCTACATAATCATTTTGTCTTCATAGTTCACATACACTTGTGGTGATTAATCCTGATCAATTGTCAATTGAATTGATAACTTGAGAGACAGCAGTGACATTGGAAAGACACATTTTTGTGTGTTGGGATGAGGCATGGAGACACGGTCGTGATGCTTATATCTGGTTCCTCAAGTTTCTTCACTGCCTCTTTCTCTGCTCTTTGCATCAGTTTTCCATGAGTTAGACAGCTTTCTTCTACCATATCCTTCTGCTATGATGTTTCTTCAACATAGAAGTGATCAGTACTTCATTCAAATGATATTTAGTGTGGTACCAAAGGTACAATCTTTGTAGTATAAATTCAAGTCAGGAATTGCGACGTGCTCTGATTTGCCTTTGTCGCCCAGAATGGCTTTTGCTATTCTAGGTCTTTTTTGGATCCAAATTAATTTAAGGAATGTTTTTTTCTAATTCTGTGAGGTATGCAAATGGCATTTTGATTGGAATTGCATTAAACCTGTATAAAAATTTTGGAAGTATGGCCATTTTCACTATGTTGGTTCTTCCTATGCACGAGCAAGAGATACTCCATTTTCTGATATTATATTTGATCTCTTCTTTCAAATTGCTGTAATGTTTGATGTATGGATCTTCTATTTCCTTTGTTAGATTGACTTCCAATTATTTCTTATTTTTGGATGCTATTGTGAAGTGTATGGTTTCCCTAATTTCTCTCTCTGTGAGTTTCTTGCTTGTATACAATAATGCTGTTGATTTTTGAGTGTTGACTTTGTATCCAGCTATGCTACTGAATTTGGTTATTTAATCTAGTCTTTCTGTGGAGTTTTTGGGGTCTTCTATGTAGAGTATCATGTCATCTGCAAATAACAATAATTTAATTTCTTTCTTTCCTATCATTATTCCTTTTATATCTTTCTCATGTCTAATTGTACTGGCTAAAATTACTGTAATAAAATCGACATGGAACTGACCAAAAAGCAGACTTCAGGATTAGTGGAATTGTATTCTTACAAGATGCAGACACAGCCCCAAACACATTCACCATCTCATCTTTGAGAAGGGGTCAAACATATTCACTGGAAGAAGGATAACGTCTTTAATAAATGGTGCTAGAAAAACTGACTTTTCATATGCTGAAGACTAAAACTAGACTCATGTTTATCACAATGCACTAAACTAAAGTCAAAATGGATCAAAGATATATACATATATAAGCAGAAACACTAAATCTAATGGAAGACAAAATAGTTAGAAGTCTTGAAGACATAGGATTAGGTAGGCACATTATACATGAAACCCAGACCACACAAGAAACCCTACAAAAAATAAACAAGAAAGATTTCATTTTATTAAAAAGCTTTTGCACAGCAAAGTCACCAACATAGTGAAAAGACAATCCACAGAGTGGGACAAAATTATAGCCAACTGTCTCTCAGACAAAAGATTTATATCTAAAACACATAAAGAGTTGAAAAAAATTAGATCCTCCACCCAAATTAAAAACCCAGTGCAGAAATGAGAATCTGAGATGAATACACACTTCTCAGAAGAAGAAATAGAAATAACAAATAGATACATGAACAAATGTTCAGCATCATTGGTCATTTAAGAGATGCATATTAAAACAACACTGATACTCCATCTCACTCTAGAAAGAGTGCCTATCATCAAGAAATCAACCAATAACAAATGCTGGTGGGGCTGTGGGGAAAAAGGAACCCTTCTCCAGTGTTGGTGGGAATGTAGACTGGTGCAACCACTGTAGACATCAGTATGGAGATTCCTCAAAAAACTAGGATTATAGATCCCGTTCAGCCAGCTATTCCCCTTCTTGGTATCTCCCCAAAAGAACTGAAAACATCATACCACAGTGATATATGTGCACCCAATTGAATTTCTTCTCTCTGCGGGTTCCAGTTCCAGACCTGTGGGTTCCAGTTGTCATGTTACTTTGGGTCTCTCTTTTGTTGTTGTTTCCCCCATTTAGGGTGTCAGGGAAATGTTGGCTTGAGGCAAGATCATCCAGTCCATCTCACTCTGCCTCAACACTTACTATGTTTGTTTCTGTTGGAGCCTACTGAGTCTCTTCTAACCTCAGTTCTCACCATTCCCATGTCAAGGCCTATTTCTCTGACTCTCTCACCAGAGCCTTATGTTTCTAGCCTTGATACCTCCATTATCTGGCTCTCTTTCTGTCTCACTTTCCCCATAGTGACTAGATCCTGGGAGCCTTTCCCCTAGACTATTTCAGATTCTGGGCCTGAAGACCTGAGCAGAGAACCACTGAGCTATGCTGGTGATGCCGGTGGGTCCCCAACAGTGGCTGCCCCATCAGCTTCTTCCTGTGGAGGACTTCTTACCTGCAAACCTTCCTGCAAGTCCTCTGAGTCTAATGATTTATTTCTCATTTCAGCCACTCATCTCCGAATTTCACCCGTTTGCTGTCTCCTTCAAGCTCTATTGCAGTGTTTCATTTCCCTGCAACTGAATGCAGCAACGTGGCCATAGCCTGAGTGATCTGTGAATGTCTGAGTGATCTCTGGCACTCTATGCTGGAGCTTCAGAATTTATTCAGGTGAAAATAATTTACACATGTTTCTTATTTATTTCTGCAGTACATATGTGTGATACACGTTAAGTACATTAATCTTGGGGAATTTGTACATATAAACATCAGATCTTGACTTTTTGCGTCTCCTTCACATCCCCGCCCTCCTGTAACTCCTATCCTCAGAGTCCCTTCCTACTTCCACAAGATATGTCTCACTGTGTCCTATCATCTTTTACTTTGCCTTTTATTTGTGCTTTGGATTTTTAAGAAGCTAAAATAATTATATTAATATAGTGGATAAATTTTATTGAATGACTTAGCAGATCACTTTCTGTTGAGATTTTAGTGCTGAATGAAAAAGGATTACCATGATATAGTACAGTAATTTTTAAAATTGATTTGAAATTTTTTTGTACCGTAAGAAGCTGAAGATTAAGATTTTAGTAGCTGCTTATTGTTAGATTATTCTACCTCAGAAAAATTTCAAGCTTTTTGATATGAATATTCACATATATTAGCTCATTTAAGCTTCTAGAGGGGCATGGTAGGCATATATTATTTTCTACATTTGAAAGACAACAATCTTGAGTCCTATATAATACATGACATTGCTGTAGTTCCTTGGACTCCCTTCACTGATAATGTCTTGCTTTTTTTTTCTGAGTATTTTGATTTCAGTTATTATGTGTATAGTTACAGACCTTCTTTTTATTCAAACATCATTTCTGAATACATAGAGCATTTTTGTAGGAGCAATGTAATGTAGCACCGTATAGTATATGTTGCCAAGAATACAAATATTAATCACAATTTTAAATAAAATGATATTCTTTTTGAACTAATGATGCTGTTGAATTCTTGGGAAACTAGTACACTTTTTAAATTGCTTTGTTATCACTAAACAATTGAAACATTTATTAAGCACATAAGGCTTTTATAAACCCATCAAGTTATAAATATATATATATACATATCATTATATGTAATCACATATATACACATAAAATTTCTGAACTATGATTTTAGCAATTGTATATAAATAGGGAATAAAAATGTTCTGCTGAAATGTTTTGAGAATGGGAAATCATGGATGTCACACATATTTTATGTTGTCTGAAACACAGCAAGTGTTTTCTAAATAGTAGTTATTTTAATGTGAGGACCATCTTTTACAGTATACTAGCAAATCATTCAGAACATTTCTAGTCAACCAAGAAAGGTATTCTGAGCACCTGAACTATTTCAAGCAGTGTGCATGCCTTGTGGAGGAAAGAAAGCAAAATTAAGGTGTTATTGCTCTCAGCAAACATATAATGCAAATGAATTTTACACACTGCATGCATGTGTACAAATACAATCATATGTGTAATATTTCCTTATGATAAAATTGCTTTAATAAAATTATTTGTGATTAAGTAAAGTGTTACTGCTTTATTATTTTTAGATGCTTTTAGTTAATTAAATTTGTGGAATTTGGTAAACTAGTTTTAGGTAGTATTTGATGACTAGGATTTTAGGTTTTATTTTGCAGTTTTCTTCCTATCTTAATTCGAATGATTCATATGTTCTAACAGTGTTCTGTGTAACAATGCACAGGCACAATGTGCACAGAAAGTAATCTTTTGACAAAACACATCTTAAGATGCTTTTTTAATTTATATTTGCTTTAAGCTTAAAACATGATTAATTTTTATGGGCTCATTTTTAAGGTTTATTGAGGAGTACAAAAAATAAAAAATTAATTTTATCATAAAGTGTATGTATATACAGTAATATGTTTAAAATTTTAGTACATTGATGGTTGAGTTCATTCTCTCTTCTTATTCATTAGTAAATACATTCGAAGAGCATTATGTATTGCACATAATAATGATAAAAATAAAACCCACATAATTGAAGAGTAGAATCTTGTATAGAAGACCATGCCAATTAGAATAAAGCAACTCGATTTGCCTTCATAAGAAACCAAGTATATTTATAAGATGCTCACTTAAGTAGAATTTGGTGTGTGTTTTCTTTCATCTTATATTCTAAACAATTTCTGTTATAGGACATACAAGGTAGAAATGTGACAAATATGTTAAATGAGGACGACAATAAAGACAAAGACCTTTGCAATTTAATTTCAAAAGGTACCATCATTTATTTTTAGTTGGCATTCAATTTCAATACATCCACTTTAAAATCCATTACTGTTTGGCTTGAATGTTACGGCAATTCTGGAATTGACTTAACTGTTCTCTGAGTCA